>JAKCPI010015048.1:0-12606 GCA_023213315.1 Euborellia annulipes | reverse complement strand
TTTCTAGTCAAATCTTTGTTGGCACAATTACAAATATAATGGGTTTGTAAATTTAGACAATCGTGTTTCTAAATATATTCAGTGCGAATTATTAATATGTTCCATTTTGAGCAGAAGCAGTTTGGAAGGAGGCAGGGCATTCATCCGTCAGCAGGCAGGCCCATTCTTCTCACGCATTTCCATTGAAAAAAAAAGTAAAATGTGGGAAGGCGCCTGCCTCGCTCTCATTGATTGCAAGTTCTTTGTTGGCGAGGAGGTCCCATCCCCCTCTCACCCCCACCCCGTGCAATATTGTGTCATACGATGATGGACAATAGAATTCGAGTCGCATTCAATCGGTGGGCTTACCATAAATGTTCTCGTATTTGTAATTTCTTTTGTATGTTTAGAACATCTATCTATATTTGTATTTTAATTTTTCTTTTTTTCATAATTATTCTTTTGAAATCTTTTACAGTCAATATATGTACGCTTGTGTCTGTTTGTATATTTGTCATCATTGCATTCTGATTTAGAATTCTTTTTAATTAAAAAAACAAAAACAAAAAAAAAGTTTTTTGTGTTATTTTTTTCTTTTGAATTTCTTAAATTGTTACATGTTAATATATGAAGAGAAAGCATTGCATTCAAGTCAAAAATTCGATGCTATGATTTTGATATAAATACACGTTTTGAGACCCCCTGCAACCAAAAAAGTGGGACCGGCAAAATGGTCTTAAATTTTTTAAGAGGGAGGGTAATACACCAAGTTATCTCTTTGTGAGCATCTATGATTATAAAAAAGTGAAACAAGAAAATGTATGCCAAAGGCGGGCAGCGCAACTAGTAAAATAAGAGATGTGAAACAAGGCAAGCTTGATTTTTTTTAATATTATTTATTCATCTATAGAGACATTTCGATAGTTTAGTCTTCATCAGGCCTTTATTAATCACTTAATAGAAAAAGATTTCATCTAATGAAGAAAAAGTGGCTGACGAAACGTTTAGGTGAATAAATCATTAAAAGAAAAAATTTCCCCACTAAGCTCCGAATAAGAAATGTCTATTTTTCTTTCGAAACGTTAACGAAATAATATAATGGTTTTTTATTTCTGCTGGCCGCCCTGCTCATAGCGTTCCTTATTCAATTATAGCTACAAATGATTGTCTAAAATTCGAATATCTTTATCCTCATTGCGCTACTTTTTGGGGCCGCCAAGAATCCGCACAGAGAGAGGCGGGAGGAGGTATAAATCACCAGGACCAGGCCCTCTGATGGAGTCCGGGCTCGTTGAGCTTCAAATTACGAAAAAAATATTAAATTTTCCCCTCCGAAGGGCTCAAAAAGATCTCAAAGCCGGGATTCTCAGTTTGTACCCAATGTCTCTCTTTATCTCATAAAATATGAAAATTATTATAAAATTATAAACAATAACAAGTAGGACTGTCCGAAATATTTCGATGGAAACAAAGGATTATATATTTTTATAATAATAATAATTATAAAATTATTTTATTGTGTGGATCTAACTACTCCTTTATAACCAAGTCGGTTGCAGTGTAAGCAGTAAAAGCCCCCGGTGCATCCACCCTTTTAATCAGCTAATTGATTTACTTTATTTACGAGTCAATGAAATTTTAATTTCATTAGTATAATAGGCTAGATGTTGACCGTTTTGGGCCGGCGCCCTAGGATAAGGGTAGTCTACCCGCCGCGAAAGCGTGGAGGTCCTGGTTCGACTCCAGGGGGTTCAAATTTTGCCCAATCTTAAGCACACATATATCTCGCAAACTTGCTAACTTAAACGATATATTGACTGTCTAATGAACAGTCTACTTGAACGTTGGTTGAAAAGATTCCATCCTTTTCAAACAGCCAACAAGCAACAATGACCACGCAATTCAAATTAAAAACAAAAAAAGCCCACGGGGCGTGGTGTAGAGGTTAGCGTGCTAACCTCATATACCAAACGTCGCGGGTTCGGACCCCAGGCAGTCCGATGATTTTATTTAAGCCATCTGGATACCAGATGGCTTAAATAAAATGCCTGGACTAGGGCTGGACGGTAATGGATTTTTCATTACCGACCTCGATAATGAAAAAAAAAACCGGTTTTTCTCGAAAGTCGGTAAAAATTTTTTACCGCCCGCGGAACCAAAGTTTGCCGCCGCGGAACCAAAAATTTTTCCCCGGCCGGAAAAAATATTTTACCTTTTTTTAGAGAGCCAATTTTTTGCCGAAACATCTTTTTTTTTAGAGACTCCGATTTTTTTGCCGAAACATTTTTTTTCTCCAGCGGAACCAAAATTTTTCCCCATCCGGAAAAATATTTTACCTTTTTTAGAGAGCCAATTTTTTGCCGGAACATTTTTTTTTTCCCTCGCGGGACCAAAATTTTTTTCTCAGACGGGAAAATATTTTACCTTTTTTTAGAGAGCCAATTTTTTGCCGAAACATTTTTTTCCCCTCGCCGAACCGAAATTTTTTCCCGGCCGGAAAAATATTTTACCTTTTTTAGAGAGCCAATTTTTTGCCGAAAGATTTTTTTTTTTTGCGGGGCCAAAATTTTTCCCCGGCCGGAAAAATATTTTACCTTTTTTTTAGAGACGCCAATTTTTTGCCGCCGCGGAACCACAATTTGGTTTGCCGCCGCGGAACATTTTTTCTCGCCGAACCAAAATTTTTTACCGCCCGAAAAAATAGGTTTTTACCGACTTTCGAAAAAAAACCGGTTTTTATCGAATTAGAGGTTCGTTACCGCGTTTTCGGTAAAAAATTTTTACCGGTTTTTACCGGTAAACCGGTTTACCGTCCAGCCCTAGCCTGGACCCTAATATATATAAATTCATAAATAACGGTTATCGTAAAAGTCTTATATGGCCTGAGCTGCCGAAAAGACAGTGTGAATGTGTGTGTGAGTGTGAATGAGAAAAAAGTGTGAATGTTTTTTTATAAAAAAAAAAAAAAAAAAAAAAAATAAAACAAAATTTTCATATAATCACTTATTCTAGCAACAATAATAAAATTAGCAGTTTCAAAAAATAAATAAAAAATCTGGTGTGACTGGCGCACAGCACACAACTTTCTCTTAACTTCGGTAATCGAAAGTTGTGTTCTGTGCTTGTCACACCAGATTTTTTGTGTCGACCTATATTTAGTTCCCGACAGTACGGAACATATGAATTCAGATGTAAAATTTATAAGTATGGGAAAATATTTATATTTTGTTACCATGGCAACCATTTCTCATATCTTCCCTATGAAATACAAGAGTAAAGTGGTCTTCAGAAGATTTCAATCACAAAATGAGAATATACATTTTAAAGAGAATCTAAAAAATAATTGATTTTTGAATTTAAAAAAAAATCGTTGGAGCAAATTTTGAGAAAATCGAAAAAAACTGAAAAAGTACATCAGTAAAGTACTAGTACTCTTTGGCCGATTTTGATTAAAAGCTTATTTTTTCCGGTCCCGGGGGGTGTTTAACTTAAATATAAAATTTCAACCTCCTAGCTCAATTCCTTCATACTTAAAATTGAACACACACACACACCCACCCACACACCCACACACCCACCCACACACCCACACACACACAGACAGACCATGTCGCGAAAACCACTTTTTTGGATTCAGGGGACCTCAAAACGTGAAGATCCATCAAAATCTCGACATCGAATTTTTGACATGAATCCAATACTTTCTCTCTATAAATATATTACATATATACATAGGTAAGAGAAAGTAAAAAATATCAATAGACCTAAATGAATTATTGAAGGTATTATTAAAATAAATTAAAAAATTTTAATAATCTAACTAGTATCATTACATGGGGCTGGAACAGGGGCGGATTAAAGGGGGGGCGAGGGGGGCGATCGCCCCCTCCCCCGAGAAGAAATTCAAAACGTTAAAAAAACTAGTAATCCAAAGAAATTATGATTTCTGCTCTTTAATTTCAATTGAATTTGTTACCAATCAATTTAAATAAATAGGAAAGGGGTCTAAATGGCCATAGATGCCGACAAAGTCCTTAAATAAAAAAAAATAAAATAAAAAAAACCGCCCCCCCCCGACAAAATTGCATTAATCCGCCACTGGGCTGGAAACAAAAAAGTTTCCTTGGAGAGGTAATCAAGTTCGGGACACCTCTATAAACCACCTCCCCCTCCCCTCCAGTCAGTACTTAAAATAACAAATCAGATTAATGGTGACATAATGGATATAAATTGTTACTTTATACTTTTTTTTTAGGTCGATAAAAAGGTTAAAAATGTCTGGAATTTGAGACTTTTAAATAAATTACTTGTGTGGTTTAATTATAAACTCAGTTTTTAATTTAAACGTATTTATGTGTCCTATTGTTCACCTTAGTCAGATTTTACTTCACATTAAATTTCTCCCGACTTAATTAGAATCTCTGTCCGAGCGAAACGAGAATGGAATTCTGAATAGATTTTGATCATTCTTCTCATACACTATAACATATAGGCTATTTATTATAGAGGAATTAAAAAAAAAATTCTAAATTTAATATTTATATTTAACTTTGTTAGAGCTAGTTAGGGAATTTTTGTATGGAACTTAAATTATTAGTTAGGATTTTATTTATTTATTTATTTAAATATTTAAATTCTAGATTAAATATTAGTCTCTAGGCCTTCATTCTAATTGATAATGAAGATAAACGTAATTATCTTAGTAGTTGCCCGTACACGAAAGTCCGACTGCACATAATATTTTATTTACAATAGTTATGAATTTAAAGTAGAGAAGTTCACCTACTCGCCATGAGAGGCGCCACTGATCAAGAGCCCCTGCTATTTAGGCAAGATCTTTCCAAAAGAGATAGCTTTTTTGCCTATTTATTAGGATTAAAGATTTCTCTTGAAGTTACTTGTGGTAATTTGGAGTTGATTCGGGGTCACCAGCCCAAGGTTTCGCTGCGCTTGGAATCGCTTAACCGCAACGATTGTGCTGACCATTGCTCTTCTCCGTTGCCAAGCCTTCCGGCTTCAAGAGGAAGTTATTTTTTATTTAATATCCCATTTGAAAAGTTTTATCCTTATTCGATGAGTGGTTTCAGAGAAATAGGCAAATAAAAAAGCTACATATGTCTTGAAATAAAAAATATCATTAAAACATTTGAGGCGAGGGGGGGGGGGGGGGGTGGAATTTAACATAATATTTTTTCTCTTACTATTATAAATAAACTCCACCCTCTGCGGGCACCTAGACAGAAGTTTTCACATATTAATTCATCGGATCACTAGCTCTTGTCATTGCCTAAATATCAATGAGCTTGGAGATTGTTGTTCTATTGTAAATCTTGGAGGCTGGTTGGATCCAAAAGTCAACAATAAGGAAAGAAATAGATAACAAATTGTAGGTGGTTGGAGGTTCGTTTACCGCCTTAAACGGGAAAAACGGGTTTGTTTGTTTTAAAAGTTTAAAATTGAAATATCTCAGAACTATATATTTATATTTGTGGCTTAGCATTATCTGCGCCCGACCCCCGCAGAGGCGTACCGAGGGGGGGGGGGGGGGCGTTTCGCTCAGGCCTCGAGTCGGCATAGCCCCCCAAATATTTGTGTTTGAAAAGCCCCGGGGAAAAATTTAGATAAAAAAATTTGGTGTGACTGGCGCAGAGCACACAACTTTCTCTTACATTCGGTAATCGAAAATTGTGTTCGGTGCTTGTCACACCAGATTTTTGTATCGACATATATTTAGTTCCCCGAAATATTAGAATTCAAGATATAAAATTTATTAGTATGGGAAAATATTTATATTTTGTTACCATGGCAACCATTTCTCCTATCTTTCCTATTAAGTACAAGAGTAAAGTGGTCTTCAGAAGATTTCAATGACAAAATGAGAATATACATTTTAAAGAGAATCTAAAAAATTAATCAAAATAGTTAGAGCGAATTTTGAGAAAATCGAAAAAAAAACTGAAAAAGTACATCAGTAAAGTACTAGTACTCTTTGGCCGATTTTGATTAAAAGCTTATTTTCACGGTCCAGTAGGGTACAAAACTTAAATATAAAATTTCAACCTCGTAGCTCAATTCCTTCGTGCTTAAAATTGAACACACACAGACAGACAGACAGTCCATGTCTCAAAACCACTTTTTTGGATTCAGGGACATCAAAACGTGACGATCCATCAAAATCTCGACATCGAATTATGACATGAATCTAATACTTTCTCTCTATAAAGTAAACACCTGATGAGCCCATTTATTCTAAAACTCTAGGTTAAATTCGCTGCCTTTTATTTGAACTTGGTCCATATTTAATTAAATTAATTACGAGCCAGCTAATTTATAATTTAAATACAATTAGCTAGCTATTGACATTAAGACCATGAATCGAGAGACTTATTCCTGATTGCTCTAACACATATTAATAGAAGAGGGAAAACTCACAAAAATATTTCCAAAATTAATTTGTTAAACTTAACAAGAAGTAAATATCTAGGCCTACTCATTAATTCCCCTCCCTTTAAACCCCTAAGTAGAGGAATTCCATTTCATTGGATATTGACTCAAATAATTTTTAATATTTATAAAGTGATAAAAATCATTTATCAAATACTAGCTGCGGTAGGTTGCCTTCGGCAACCCTACCCCGCTAGCCCTGGCGGGCAGCGTCTCGGGATATGACTAAGAGTTGTCCAGATAAATGTATTTTAATTAATTATGAAAAAAATAAAATAAAAAAAAGATTTTTAAAAAAATGCTTTTATTTAAATTGAACTAAAAAGAGATAAATAAGAAAGAAATAATTTAATTGTTCTTGTTAAAATTTTTTAATATTTATGACTTAAAATAAAAGCGTGGGGCGCTTCGAAGTGATTCCGAGGCTCGCGCCCCCACGCTTTTATTTTAAGTCATAAATATTAAAAAATTTTAACAAGAACAATTAAATTATTTCTTTCTTATTTATCTCTTTTTAGTTCAATTTAAATAAAAGCATTTTTTTAAAAATCTTTTTTTTTATTTTATTTTTATTTTAAGCTTTTTAGTCTTTTAGTCTTATCAAAAATCATCAATATGATAAAGTACCACATTAGTTTGGCCTGTATTGATTTGGTTCAATTGAAAAATTATTCATTATCATAAAAAAATGACTCGTAAATATCAAAATTCAAAACTATAGTTAATAGGGCCTTATTTGCGTGAGGCTTCAAATAAAGTACCACATTAGTTTGGTCTATTTTGATCAAAACCACCATATAGTGGCGTCATCAAAAATGACTCTTAAGTATTACATTTCACACCTCTAGCCCATCGGGAAGTCTTTTGTAATTACATTAATTTGCGAAGGGTTTCAAATAAAGTACCACATTAGTTTGGTCTATTTTGATCAAAACCACCATATAGTGGCGTCATCAAAAATGACTCTTAAGTATTACATTTCACACCTCTAGCCCATCGGGAAGTCTTTTGAAATTACATTAATTTGCGAAGGGTTTCAAATAAAGTACCACATTAGTTTGGTCTATTTTGATCAAAACCACCATATAGTGGCGTCATCAAAAATGACTCTTAAGTATTACATTTCACACCTCTAGCCCATCGGGAAGTCTTTTGAAATTACATTAATTCGCGAAGGGTTTCAAATAAAGTACCATATTAGTTTGGTCTATTTTGATCAAAACCACCATATAGTGGCGTCATCAAAAATGACTCTTAAGTATTACATTTCACACCTCTAGTCCATCGGGAAGTCTTTTGAAATTACATTAATTCGCGAAGGGTTTCAAATAAAGTACCACATTAGTTTGGTCTATTTTGATCAAAACCACCATATAATGGCGTCATCAAAAATGACTCTTAAGTATTACATTTCACACCTCTAGCCCATCGGGAAGTCTTTTGAAATTACATTAATTCACGAAGGGTTTCAAATAAAGTACCACATTAGTTTGGTCCATTTTGGTAAAACCAAACTCACAATTTGCGTCATCAAAAATAAATTAAATATCAAATTTCACACCTCTAGCTCATCGGGAAGTGTCCTTAACAAAGCCATAAAGTTGGTGACCTTGAAAGAGTAAGTTAAATAAAAGCATTTAATTAAAAAGAGTTTTTTATTTTTTATTTTAAATATTTGATTAATATATTTTTCAATTATTTACACCCTAAGGAAGCGTAATTTTAAATTTTATTAAAAACGAATGAAAAATAAATTTCAGGGGGGGGGCAGGGGGGTGATTGAACTTTCTGAGGTCTAAAATACCATTTTTCAATTATTTACACCCTAAGAAAGCAACATTTTAAATTTTATTAAAATCGAATGAAAAATAAACTTCAGGGGGGGGGAGGGGGGTGATTGAACTTTCTGATGTCTAAAATACCATTTTTCAATTATTTACACCCTAAGAAAGCGTCATTTTAAATTTTATTAAAATCGAATAAAAAATAAACTTCAGGGGGGGGCAGGGGGTGATTGAACTTTCTGATGTCTAAAATACCATTTTTCAATTATTTACACCCTAAGAAAGCGTCATTTTAAATTTTATTAAAATCGAATAAAAAATAAATTTTAGGGGGGTCAGGGGGGTGATTGAACTTTCTGATGTCTAAAATACCATTTTTCAATTATTTACACCCTAAGAAAGCAACATTTTAAATTTTATTAAAATCGAATGAAAAATAAATTTCAGGGGGGTCAGGGGGTGATTGAACTTTCTGATGTCTAAAATACCATTTTTCAATTATTTACACCCTAAGGAAGCGTAATTTTAAATTTTATTAAAAACGAATGAAAAATAAATTTCAGGGGGGGCAGGGGGGTGATTGAACTTTCTGATGTCTAAAATACCATTTTTCAATTATTTACACCCTAAGAAAGCAACATTTTAAATTTTATTAAAATCGAATGAAAAAATAAATTTCAGGGGGGGTCAGGGGGGTGATTGAACTTTCTGATGTCTAAAATACCATTTTTCAATTATCCTTCTATACTAAAATAATAACGACATCCTGTTGATTCTTTAGTCATTTTCTAGACTTTTCATTCATTTTCTAACTTATATTAATAAAATAACCCAATTTGCCCATATCCTGATAATACTTCTATTAGACTTTCTTTTATATTTTTTCTAATTTCTTTCTCATTTTTTCTAAAAAGGGACATTTATACGATTTTTTCTATTGTTTACATTATGAAATTTTGTTGATTTTTCTGTCATTTACCGTCTCTAAGGACCTATAAATTTTTTCTCTTATTTTCTATTTTCTGTATTAAAATTTCCCAATTTATTTTTATTAACATGATTTATTTTTTTAATTTATTGTTTCATTGATACTTTTTACCTCTGTGTACTAATTTTTTCTAAAAAATACTTTTTTACAATTTAATTAATTCAATGTTTTTGTTATCGTCTCTTTGAAAGTTGTTATTCTTTGAATATTTTTTTTTTTTATTTACACCCTAAGAAAGCAACATTTTAAATTTTATTAAAATCGAATGAAAAATAAATTTCAGGGGGGGTCAGGGGGGTGATTGAACTTTCTGATGTCTAAAATACCATTTTTCAATTATTTACACCCTAAGAAAGCAACATTTTAAATTTTATTAAAATCGAATGAAAAATAAATTTCAGGGGGGTCAGGGGGTGATTGAACTTTCTGATGTCTAAAATACCATTTTTCAATTATTTACACCCTAAGAAAGCGTCATTTTAAATTTTATTAAAATCGAATGAAAAATAAATTTCAGGGGGGTCAGGGGGGTGATTGAACTTTCTGATGTCTAAAATACCATTTTTCAATTATTTACACCCTAAGAAAGCAACATTTTAAATTTTATTAAAATCGAATGAAAAATAAATTTCAGGGGGGGTCAGGGGGGTGATTGAACTTTCTGACGTCTAAAATACCATTTTTCAATTATTTACACCCTAAGAAAGCGTCATTTTAAATTTTATTAAAATCGAATAAAAAATAAATTTCAGGGGGGGGGCAGGGGGGGGTGATTGAACTTTCTGGGGTCTAAAATACCATTTTTCAATTATTTACACCCTAAGAAAGCAACATTTTAAATTTTATTAAAATCGAATGAAAAATAAAAAAAATAAAATTTTAGGGGGGGGGGCCCAGAGCGGAAAAATCTTTTCAAATGTCGAATTGTTAGGGGGAGGAAGAGTTTTTATTTTTCATTTTAAAGATTTGATAAATATATTTTTCATAAAGCGAGTTAGATCCTGTTTTCCAATGCTTTGCTATGGGGTAATTGATAACCCCCAAAAAGGGGGGTTCCCTACCCCTAATTCGATATAATGATAGCCTAAAACCACCCCCGGAAAATTCCCTACCCATTAAAAAAAAACTCCATGAAAATCGGTCCAGTAGTTTCGGAGTCTATGCTTACAAACAGACAGACAGACAGACAGACAGACAGACAGACAGACAGACAGAGATTGTCTTTTATATAATAGTATAGATAAATTTAAATAAAACGATTTATTATCCACTAAATTTTCACAGGTAATATAAATGATTAAAGACTCTCTCTCTCCCGAGTGGACCTTTCAAAATAAATAGCGCTAAATATGAGAGTCTCTATTTTCAAAATTTATCGGAAAAATAACTTTTTATGAATTAATTAAATATAGACAAAAATAAATTTATTTTTATAGATCATCTCTTGCATTAGCATATTGAGCAAATTTCAAGCTTGAGTAAAGGCGGTTATACACGTAACTGCAAACACAAGTGCAATATTTTTGAACAAGCAAACTGTAGCGTCTGTAGGAGAATTTCGCGCAAACCGCTTGATGCTCAATTGACATTTAATATTTATTTAATATACAGGGTGTCTATAAAAGAACTCCGGGGTTTTAAAAATTCATATTTTTTAAACTATAAAAGATAGAAAAATTTAGTTTATTCCTCTGAAACAAGTAACTCAAAAGCCCTCGGGGCATGGTGTAGAGGTTAGCGTGCTAACCTCATATACCAAACGTCGCGGGTTCGGACCCCCAGGCAGTCCGATGATTTTATTTAAGCCATTTCAGTGACGGCGCTAGCTTATTCTCAGTGGGGGGCAGGAGTGGGGCAAACTTATCAACAGGGGGGGCAGTCAATAAATATATAGGCTACATCAACAGAGAAACAAAAAATCTGGTGTGACTCGTGGCACCAGATTTTTTGTGTGACCTTAGGAACCGACAGAAATTTCGGATTCGGCCAGTTTCGACCAAATTTCAGCCGAAACTTCGTCCTCCCCGAAACCTGTGTTTGAAAAGATGGGATTATGCTCGTATACTAAAAAAAAAAAACGTCGAGTGAAATTCGCACTTGAAAAAAAAGGTCAAATGATTTTCGCAAGAGGGAAAAATGGAAATTTTACTAAAAATAAAAGATGAATTTTGTATAGGAAATTTTAAGAAAGAGTTTAAAACAAGTTTCGATTTCGGTCGAAACTAAAATTGAAGCCAAAATTCGGATTCGGTTGAAAATCTTGTTTCAGTTGGACTCTAGTGGACAATGGCGTATATTTAGTTTCCAACAGTATGGAACATTAGAATTCAAGATGTAAATTTAATAAATATGATAAAATGTTACTCTGGCAACCATTGCTCCTATCTTTCCTATAAAGTACAAGAGTAAAGTGTGCTTCAAAAAGATTCCAAGGGCAATATACATTTTAAAGAGGATCTAAAAAATGTCACACCACCAGCCGTACAGGGAAATATTTTCACTTTTGGTTGGCAGGCTTCCTATCTCCTAAGCAGGGCCGCAGACAGACTTGACGGGCCCCGGGGCTACTTACTAATACGGCCCCCCTCCCCCCCTCTCCCCCACAAAAATTAAAAAAAAATTTAGAACTTAGGTAAAAGGCTATTGTG
Source organism: Euborellia annulipes (assembly GCA_023213315.1). Taxonomy (NCBI): domain Eukaryota; kingdom Metazoa; phylum Arthropoda; class Insecta; order Dermaptera; family Anisolabididae; genus Euborellia; species Euborellia annulipes. The sequence continues at coordinate 763 of JAKCPI010015048.1, read as the reverse complement.
GCCTTCATGCCAACAATTTTTTACACGTTTTTGACACAACCTTTGAAATAGTTATACATACATAGCTTACAATATTTATTTAAATAAAGTTATTTACAAATTTTTCAAAATTTCCTAAAAAAAAAAAGAGTTACAATAATTTATCGAGGCCCGACCCGGACAGAGGTTTTCCGGGGGAATCTGGGGGTATGGAAAATTTTTGAAAATTAGCCACTGAGATCTGCGTTTTTAGCTATCCTGAGTCGTGAAAAGATGATTGAAACTTGATTTAAAGGGCCCGGGCCCCTGAGAAAAAAAATTTCAAGAAAATTATTTTTTCTAATTTAAATTTTAAGATTTGAGCTTAAAAGGGCCCGGGCCCCTCTGAGGGAAAAAAATTTCTAAGAAAATGTTTTTTTTTCTAATTTAAATTTTAAGATTTGAGCTTAAAGGGGCCCGGGCCCTCCTGAGGGAAAAAAAAAAAAAAAATTTCAAGAAAATGTTTTTTTCTAATTTAAATTTTAAGATTTGAGCTTAAAGGGCCCGGGCCCTCTGAGGGAAAAAATTTCAAGAAAATGTTTTTTTCTAATTTAAATTTTAAGATTTGAGCTTAAAGGGCCCGGGCCCTCTGAGGGAAAAAATTTCTAAGAAAATGTTTTTTTCTAATTTAAATTTTAAGATAAATATTGAGCTTGAAGGGCCCGGGCCCTCTGAGGGAAAAAAATTTCAAGAAAATGTTTTTTTCTAATTTAAATTTTAAGATAAATATTGAGCTTTAAGGGCC
>JAKCPI010015047.1:0-14111 GCA_023213315.1 Euborellia annulipes | reverse complement strand
CCACCCGCGCCCCCCACTCCCCAAGCGCCCCACACTCCCCCCCGCGTCCACTCCCGAGCCCCACTCCCCCCGCCCACTCCCTGAGCCCCACTCCCCCCGAGCCCCACTCCCCGCGCCCCACACCCCCCACGCCCCACTCCACCCGCGCCCCCACTCCCCAAGCGCCTAATTCCCCCCGCGCCCACTCCCCCGAGCCCCACTCCCCCCGCGCCCCACTCCCCTGAGCCCCACTCCCCCTGGAGCCCCACTCCCCGCGCCCCCACACCCCCCACGCCCCACTCCACCTCCGCCCCCTCCCCCCCGAGCCCCACTCCCCCACGCCCCACTCCATCAGTGCCCCACTTCCCCGCATCCCCCAACCCATTCCCTCACATCCCACCCCCACCCACTCCCCCCACACTTCTCCGATGATGAATATGATATGGTGGTCTTGGTGAAATGATAATGGTCAGATGAAATGAAATTCGGACCAGGGGCATATTTTTTGGTGCTTCTGGTGGTGAAAAAACTATTCCGAAATAAAAATGAAATTTATTTTGTTGGTGAATAATAGCTAAAAAAAAAAATGAATTAGAAAAAATTAAATAATTTCATGTCAGAGCGTCTCCAATTCCCTCCATTAGGTTTCTTACCACTGATATGATTATTATATTTTTCGCGGTATAGCAATCTAGACAAATCTTTTTTTGTGTCTATAACAGTTTATTTTATTTACATTTTCTTGTGTATAAATATATATTGATTTTACATATTATTAGAGTATTTATTAAAAAAAAAAACATTTTAACTTATCTCTATATTATTCAATTGATTAACTTTTAAATTATTTCTTTGTATAATATTTCGTGCTTTTTGAAGCTGCAAGAATAAAATTGCAATGAGTATCCATAGAAATGCTAGAAATTGTTGGAGACCCTTAGATGGCGTTTCTGTATGTTGGTTGCAAAACAAAAAAAACTTTCAAATTTTTTAAATTCGAATTCAATTCAGATTGTTTTAGAGCACCAAAAAAAAGTTATGAAAAAAATCTGGTGTGACTCACGCTCAGCACACAACTTTCTCTTACCTTCGGTAATCGAAAGTTGTACTGTGCTTGTCACACCAGATTTTTTGTGTCGACATGTATTTAGTTTCCGACAGTAAGGTACATTCGATTTTGAAGATGAAAATTTATAAGTAGGGGAAAATATTTATATGTTTGTTACCATGGCAACCATTTCTCCATCTTTTCTATGGAATACAAGGTAAAGTGGTCTTCAGAAGATTTCAATGACAAAATGAGAATATACATTTTAAAGAGAATCTAAAAAATAATTGATTTTTGAATTAAAAAAATTAGGTGTTGGCTGTGTCTTCTACACAGCCGGTGGCTTTTTAACGTGACAACGTCTTTTGCTTGACTTCAAAAAAAAAATTTTCACTCTTACCTATATTGAAATATAAAGAGACAAAGTATTGTTTTTTTGTTTTTTTTTACTAGTAGTTTGTTTTCATAAATAAACATGTTCAAACATTTTCATTGAAACAATATATGACAGGTGTGGCTTTTTTTTATCCATTAAGGGCGACTTATGCTTAAAAAATGAGGTTTTTCGAGAAAAAAGCTAATTTTGGAGTTAATCACTCGGGATTTTTTTATTTATTCTATTAGAGAATTTTTTTCTGCACCAAATGACATCTCATTTAGTCTGATCTGATTAGCCGTTCGGAATCTACAGGGGGTTTAAATTTTCGAAAATCGAAATCCCGCCGAGTGCTCTCATGCGGTAAAATGACGTCATATCAAAAAAAAGAAAAAAACACCCCGGGGTATTGAACCACTCTTTCTAAAACTATATTTAGATTTAATGTAGCTTTTATGGTGAAGTCGCTATGCGTTGCACAAGTAGGGCTATTTTTCGATATTTTTTTGCCTAAAAAAATGAGGTTTTTCGAGAAAAAACTAATTTTGGAGTTAATCACTCGGGATTTTTTTATTTATTCTATTAGAGGTTATCTTTCTGAACTAAATGACATCTCATTTAGTCTGATCGGATTAGCCGTTCGGAATCTACAGGGGTTTAAAATTTCGAAAAACGAAATCCCGCCGAGTGCTCTCCATGCGGTAAAATGACGTCATATCAAAAAATGAAAAAATTACCTCGGACATTGGACCACTCTTTCTAAAACTATATTTAGATTTAATGTACTTTTTATGGTCAAGTAGCTAGGCGTTACATAAATAGGGCTATTTTTCGATATTTTTTTGCCTAAAAATGAGGTTTTTCGAGAAAAAACTAATTTTGGAGTTAATTACTCGGGATTTTTTTATTTATTCTATTAGAGGTTTCCTTTCTGCACCAAATGACATCCGATTTAGTCTGATCTGATTAGCCGTTCAGAATCTACAGGGGTTTAAACTTTCAAATTAGAATTTACCGCAGCGCGATAAAATTAAATGATACGAAAAAAAATAAATGGTGAAATCTTTAGCTGAAAACTCATTCTTTCTAACCATATATTTCCCATAATTATAGCTCTTAAGACAGAGGAGTTATTCAAGCTGATAAACTTTTTCGTGCATGCCCCTCTAACATGATTTGTAAGACGTTGTCACGTCAAAAAAAAATCGTTGGAGCGAATTTTGAGAAAATCGAAAAAAACTGAAAAAGTGCATCAGTAAAGTACTAGTACTCTTTGGTCGATTTTTGTTCAAAAGCTTCGTGTCACGTCCCATGGGGGTGCCTAACTTAAATATAAAATTTCAACTTCCTAGCTCGTTTCGTTCTTGAGATATTTTGTTCACAGACAGACACACAGACGGACACACAGACAGACAGACAGACAGACCATGTCGCGAAAACCACTTTTTTGGATTCAGGGGACCTCAAAAACGTGTATATCCATCAAAATCTCGACATCGAATTTTTGACATGAATCCAATACTTTCTCTCTCTATATATATTAACATATATATAGAGGTAAGAGAAAGTAAAAATAACTTTACTTTTTCGAATAAATATAAATTTATACATTTAAAAAAATCGATTTTCTCTTCAGGGGCGTACCCAGACTGTTGGGGGCCAGGGGCGTCACTAGAAAAGAGAGATCTAAATACATTTTGTGCCAGTGATGTAGCCTATATTGTATTTTTCGGGGGGAGGGGGGCGAACCCATTTTAAAAGACAAATAAATTTTTTTTACTTTCTCTTATCTCTTTATATGTTAATATGAGCCCGTGGTGTGAGTCCAGTTTCCCTTGTTTTGAGATATAGAAGGGTTAACTAGATGGTTCATATAAAAATCAACGTTGCACTTTTTAATATTTTATTTATTAAAGGTTGTTCGGACATTAAAGCACTTTATCAGATTAAAAGCTAATTTTTTTAATATGTTATTAATCACTATCAAATACGTATAAAATAAAATTTTGAAGCAGATCTGACCCAGGGTTATCGTGTAATTAATTTTAAAAAATTGAAATTTAACATGTAGTCTATGGCGAATATCGACGAAACGCACACATATCGAATTATATAGCCACCTCTGCAAAAGATACAAAAACAAAAAACTTACATTTCAATTCACTTCCGAGGGATAAGTTAAAAATAAAATCAAAAGTTTCTGCCCAACGCTTTTAAAGATATTTTAACAAGAAAGTAAAAAAATTCTCCAAAATGACAGTCGCCAATATTTAAAAATAAGGAAGTCTCGAGAGTCAGACCAGCCTGGCAACGTCACATAAAATAATTGTCTTTTCTCTATGTCAGTTACATTTTTTTTCCTTTTTACGATATTTTTCTCGCAAATCGTCCATTGTGTTTAAACTGATTTGCATTAAACATTGTAATATATTAAATAAAATAAAATTGAAGGCTTTTAAGATTTAAAATAGATAGTTGATGAATGCAATGTTGCCAGTTCTATATTACGTGAAAAACTGCTCAAGTCAAAAGTCATTCATTTATTATTTTTGATAATTAAATTATTAACTTAATACAATTATAAACTATGATAGGTCACGACCAGTGGCGGTCCCAGGATTTTGTCAAGGGAGGGGGCCCAGATTTTTTTTTTTTTTTTTGTTATTCATTTAAACTCTTTTTCGGCAGCGAAGGGTATTTAGACCTATTCTATACATTTATTTCACCTGGATTGGTAGCCAATGGCTTAAAATTTATGATGTAGGGAAGGTGAAGAATAGGATGTCGCTAACTACTGCGACTACTACTACGCTGACTAATTTTTTTTTCAATCTCGAATGACAATATTTTAGTATATCATGTTTTAAGAGACCTCTCCAAAGATGAGCTCAAAAAATTTTTTTAAGAATCGATCAAAATTTTAAAGAAATTCCAAATATGTCAAAAATCGATTTTTTTTTTTTTTTTTAATTTTTTTCTCGTTATGGTCGAATTTTATAGTCGAAAAAAAAATAAGTTTCTCAAATTTTCAACTTAAAATATTAATTTTTAAAGGTCGCTCAAATTTTTTTTTAGCTCGTCATAAAGGCGACATTATATATTTTACCTTTGCAGTCGTATGTCGCCATTTAGGAGACATCCTAATTTTTTTGTAGTCAAATTAAAGCCAAATAATATCATAATATTCATTAAAAACTGTCTGGGATCCGAACCCGCGACCCTTGGAATACAAGGCTAACACTCTAGGGGGTATGGAAAATTTTTTGAAAATTAGGCATTGAAATTGGCGTTTTTAGCTATCCTGAGACGTGAAAAATTTATAATTTTTTTGTTTAGTTTTAAAATATTAAATAAAACTTTTGAATTTTTGTTGTCCAATGGAGGGGGGGGGGGGGGCCCGGGCCCCTCTGCCCCCCCTGGGACCGCTAGTGGTCACGACTAAATTATAATAAGGAATTTTGGCATTCAAATTTTTAATTTTATTTAAAAAAAAATTTAGATTCTATTATGACTTACGATGTATTTTCCGAACAACCTTAAAACTCCAGTAACAGGGCTAGGATATACACAATTAGTGAATTAAGGTGCGCGTCTCGAAAAACCGTTAAAACACGATTGACTCGAGGCGGCAAGAGATGGCGTTAGTGTTCCCCCCATTGGAATACACTAGAGATAGCAAAATCGTTCTTTTTGTCCTTGAAATATTTTGAAGCACACATTACTCTTGTACTTCATAGAAAGATAGGATCAATGGTTCTCATGATAACAAAATATAAATATTTTTCTATATTTATAAATTTTACATTTTAAAATTCACATGTACCATACTTTTGGACACTAAATATATGTTGACACGAAAAATCTGGTGTGATAAGCACAGAACAGAACTTTCAAATAATTTTCTTATCATGAGAACCATTGATCCTATCTTTCTATGAAGTACAAGAGTAATGTGTGCTTCAAAAATATTTCAAGGGCAAAATGAGAATATATATTTCAAAGATCATCTAAAAAATAATTGATTTATGAATTTTAATCAAAATCGTTAGAACGAATTTTGAGAAAATCGAAAATAAAAAAACTAAAAAGTACATCAGTAAAGTACTAGTACTTCTTGGTCGATTTTGTTCTAAAGTTTAGTGTCACGTGCCAGGGGGTACTTTAATTAAATATAAAATTTCAACCTCCTAGCTCTTTTCGTTCTTGAGATATTTTGTTCACAAAACACCCCCACCCCCACCCCCACCGAGACAGACCATGTTGCATAAACCATTTTTTTGGACTCAGGGGATCTCAAAACGTGTATATCCATCAAAATCTCGACATCAAATTTATTACATGAAACCAAATATTTTCTCTGTCTATATATATTACATGTATAGGTAAGAGAAAGTAAAAATGGATTTTCGCGGTTTTCTCTGAAACCGTTAGCCGTACATAAAAAACTGATGTATGTTATTATGTGCATTTTTTATAGATCTACAACTTTTATATAACACTTTTTTGTATATAATTTATATTTAACAAGATAAATAAATAAAATGAATATTTTCTGATTTTTTTTCGATTTTCAGGGCTCTTGGGGCACCCTTTCCCCTTATCCGATTGAACTGAAATTTTACACAGGTTATTTTTTTTGGCAATGGCACCAAACTAGGGGGTAGCGTGAATAAATTTCCAACTTCGAAAAATAAGAGCCACCCTAAGGCTACACGCCGGTGCTGAGGGAGTCCCTCCTCAAACCAGGACATCCTCCATAGCATAGAAGAGGTTGGATATAAGGAGCCGGTTGGAACCAGAATAAGGATTAGTTCACTAGCTAGAGACGAAAGCAGGAGGAGGAGTTAGAGACAGGAAATGATGTAACTTCACGGGCTGCCGGTAGATGGCTACGGCCAGAGGCCGGTTGGGTTTGAGGTGTGTGTCTTCGTGCACGAAAGCACCTCGGGTAAATAAACGGGGATCCCGATAGGAATTTCAAAATAATAATAATAATAATCGGACTGCCAAGTTGGATATTTACTAGCCCACAGACTTAATAAAAATAATCTGAAATAAAATGAATATAAATAATGTTTAGAAAAAAATTAACGATTAGATATAATAATTTTATGAAAAATATTAATACCTTTTAATAAGTTAAAATTTTATATAAAAAAATTATATTTTTTTCTTCATCGTTTATATTTTGCCAAAATTTCATGAGCATAGCCGGTTTCATAATATTTTTAAGGTTCTAAGCCAGTGGTTCCCAACCTGGGGCGATCACCCCCAAGTGGGCGATTTGGGTTTTCAGGGGGGGGGGGGCGATAAATAAGCGGGGGACGATGAGTATTCAAAGGGAGAAAAATTATTAGTTTACTAAAATTTAGAAAAATAAAAATCAAAGAGAAAAATCTCCTATTTACAGGATGGTCAGGATAGAAGAGGACAACATATTATCATAAAAATAAAATAGCCCCCGGGTCTGGCGTAGTAGGTAGCGTGCCTACCTCCTATACCAAACGTCGCGGGTTCGGACCCAGGCAGTCGGACGATTTTATTTAAGCCATTTGGATACCAACCAGATGGCTTAAATAGAAATGCCTGAACCCCAAATTGATATATTAATTACAACGGTTAGCGTCAAAGTCTTATATGGCCTAAGTTGCAGAAAAGTCTGTGTGAATGTGTGTGTGAGTGTGAGTGTGAATGAGAAAAAAGTGTGAATGTTTAAAAAATAAAAATAAAATAAAATAGTCTGAAGATAACTCTAATCTAGAATTGAAACGTCCAGTGACGGCGCTAGCTTATTCTCAGAGGGGGGGGCAGGAGTGGGGCAAACTTATCAACAGGGGGGGGGGCAGTCAATAAATATATAGGCTACATCAACAGAGAAACAAAAAATCTGGTGTGACTCGTGGCACCAGATTTTTTGTGTGACCTTAGGAACCGACAGAAGTTTCGGATTCGGCCAGTTTCGACCAAATTTCAGCCGAAACTTCGTCCTCCCCGAAACCTGAGTTTGAAAAGATGGGATTATGCTCGTATACTAAAAAAAAAAAAACGTCGAGTGAAATTCGCACTTGAAAAAAAAGGTCAAATGATTTTCGCAAGAGGGAAAAATGGAAATTTTACTAAAAATAAAAGATGAATTTTGTATAGGAAATTTTAAGAAAAAGTTTAAAACAAGTTTCGATTTCGGTCGAAACTAAAATTGAAAGCCAAAATTCGGATTCGGCTGAAAATCTTGTTTCGGTTGGACTCTAGTGGACAATGGCGTATATTTAGTTTCCAACAGTATGGAACATTAGAATTCAAGATGTAAAATTTATAAATATGATAAAATGTTACTCTGGCAACCATTGCTCCTATCTTTCCTATAAAGTACAAGAGTAAAGTGTGCTTCAAAAGATTCCAAGGGCATATACATTTTAATGAGGATCTAAAAAATGTCACACCACCAGCCGTACAGGGAAATATTTTCACTTTTGGTTGGCAGGCTTCCTATCTCCTGAGCAAGGCCGCAGACAGACTTGACGGGCCCCGGGGCTACTTACTAATACGGCCCCCCTCCCCCACAAAAATTAAAAAAAAAAATTTAGAACTTAGGTAAAAGGCTATTGTGGCCATCATGCCAACAATTTTTTACACAGTTTTTGACACAACCATTGAAATAGTTATACATACATAGCTTACAATATTTATTAAAATAAAGTTACTTACAAATTTTTCCTAAAAAAAAAAGAGTTACAATAATTTATCGAGGCCCGACCCGGACAGAGGTTTTCCGGGGGAATCTGGGGGTATGGAAAATTTTTGAAAATTAGCCACTGAAATCTGCGTTTTTAGCTATCCTGAGTCGTGAAAAGATGATTGAAACTTGATTTAAAGGGCCCGGGGCCCCTGAGAAAAAAAATTTCAAGAAAATTATTTTTTCTAATTTAAATTTTAAGATTTGAGCTTAAAGGGCCCGGGCCCTCTGAGGGAAAAAATTTCAAGAAAATGTTTTTTTCTAATTTAAATTTTAAGATTTGAGCTTAAAGGGCCCGGGCCCTCTGAGGGAAAAAATTTCAGGAAAATGTTTTTTTCTAATTTAAATTTTAAGATTTGAGCTTAAAGGGCCCGGGCCCTCTGAGGGAAAAAATTTCAAGAAAATGTTTTTTTCTAATTGAAATTTTAAGATAAATATTGAGCTTTAAGGGCCCGGGCCCTCTGAGGGAAAAAATTTCAAGAAATGATTTTTTTTAATTGAAATTTTAACCATGAAAATTAATTTTTATTAGAATTATTAGATTGGAGCGCAATGGGCCCGGGCCCCGGGGATATAGCCCCCCTGCCCCCCCCCCCGTCTGCGGCCCAGCTCCTGAGAAATATGAAAGCCCAGAAATTTTTTTGAAAGATATTGGCTATGCGCAGAATTTCTCAAAATCAGTATCAATTTCTTCTGAATCACTTGAGCTTGATTCATAGCTGGTGGATTTACATTTGTACTCGAAGTAGAAAATTTTTTTTTAGATTGGGGCTCAATAAAGTTTTTTTTTTTTTTTTTTAATTTAGGTCTTTTTCGGCATCGAAGGCCATTTAGACCCCGTCTCTATTTATTTCAATTCGATTGGTAAAGTTATCGGATATTTTTTTTCTTTTCGATGACATTTTACTGGCACAAAAGAAAGATATTTACTTGACAAAAACTTGAGACTAACCAGAGAGTAAGAGTAACTAAATTTATTTATTAAAATAAAGAATTTTAAAAAATAATCTTTCTTTTTTACATTAAAATAAAAAGCTTAAAACTTAAATTACATTTTTTTAAGGAAAAGTGAATAATTTTAGAAATTTTTTTATTTTGTTTTCGAGCTGATTGGGGGGGCATCCAGGGGGCAGAGATCCTTGCCAGGGGGCGCATGCCCCCCCTAGCCCCTCCGTAGCGCCGTCACTGGAAACGTCACTTTTAGCTCAAATCTTAAATTTCAATTTAAAAAAATCATTTTCTTGAAATTTTTTTGCTCAGGAGGCCCGGGCTCAAATTAAGTTTGATCTTTTTCACATCTCAGGATAGCTAAAAACGCAGATTTCAGTGGCTAATTTTCAAAAAATTTTCCATATCCCCAGATTCCCCCCGGAAATCCTCTGTCCTCGATAAATTATTGTAACTCTTTGTTTAGAAAATTTTGAAAAAATTTTATATAACTTTATTTAAATAAATATTGTAAGCTATGTATAACTATTTCAAAAGTTGTGTCAAAAACTGTGTAAAAAAGTGTTGGCATGAAGGCCACAATAGTCCTTTACATACTAAAAAAAACTTTAAGTTTTTTTTTTTTTTTTTTTTTTTTTTGGGGGGGGCCCGTATTACTAAGTAGCCCCGGGGCCTGTCAAGTCTGTCTTCGGCCCTGTATATAGGCCTACGGTAATAAAATTGTTTAAAATAATAAAACTGCTTTATTATTTACACATTACTTCAAATTAAAATTAGGCATACAATGAAAATGTAAAGGGGGGGGGGTTAGTCAACCTCCAGAAAGGGGCGATGGGTCAAAAAAGGTTGGGAACCACTGTTCTAAGCTTTTCTAATGCTTTAACTGTTCGTTAATAAAAAATTACCATATCCATCGTTGTAACAAATGGCAAAATTTTAATATCAAGTGTGCTCTGGAATCAATATTATCAATAATTTGTATTTTTTGGACATATCGATACCTTATATCATCTTAAAATCCTACCTTATATCATCTCAGGGTTAAATAAAGGGTCGGACTAAGCCGAGCGCACAACTTTGCCCCCCCCCATTATTCAAAGAAATAACGCAACGCGTTTGTTTATTTGTTTTGATTTTTCTCTGTTGCTATGCACAATTTTTGAATTTATATGATTTTTTAACAAATTTATAACAAATTAGGATACAAATATTATATATCATTTTACTCGGGAGAAAGTCTAGTTTCTGAATATATAAAAAAAATTATAGGTTTTGTAAGAAAAAAATATTGGCCCCCCCTCTAGAGCTCCCCCTAATGGTCCGATGTTTACCAAAAGCTTTTTAGTTCTTGACCTTTACCTCTAGTTTATGTGTGCAAAATTTCAAAACAATTGGGTGAATAGTTTTTGAGTTTTCGTTGACGAAAAAAATTACCACAGACATACACACACACACAGACATCATTCCAAAAACTACTTAAATGGATTCAGGGGACCTCAAAACGCATTTTGGCAGCTTCAGAAAAATTTCGATTTTTTTTAGGATTACATTAACTTTACCTGTCCAACCTACGGTTGATGGGCAAAGTTAAAAATAGTTACTTCTATGCATTTTGATAAAAAATTAAACAAAAACAACAAAAAAGCAATCTATAAGGTTTAAAAAAACAACGATATGAATAATTCAATGACAAATGTCAGTTTTGATTGCCCGCCATCCGAATTTTATCGATAAATCCCGAACGAACTCGAAGAAGTAAGGAAGAAAAGCTAAAACAAATGAACGGAGGATTGCCCGTTCGCCGAAGACAGGTCAAAGCAACGAACGGATGAACGGCCGTTCGCCAAACGAACGGATAAAACAAATGAACGGAGGACCGGCCGTTCGCCGAAGACAGGTCAAAGCAACGAACGGAGGACGGGGAACTGCGAATGGTTAAAGGCGCGACCCGTTCACTCCCGTTCACTTCAACGACCCGTTCTTCGCGACTCGTTCGCGAACGGAATGCCCACCTCTAGAATACACGTAACTTGTTCCATTTCATTCTAGACTTTCCAGCTAATTAATTAAAGGCAAAAAATTAATTATTTTTTAACACAATGATTAATAATTTAATTATCTACAACTTATAGAGCTCCTTTTTTAAAATATCTTTTATTTAATGCGATTAATCTAAAAAAAATTTTTTTTTTTTTTGAAAATCAAAAAAAGGGCTTCTATTATTTGTAGATATTTTAAATAGCTTTAATTTAAAAAAAATTTGAAGTCGATAGCTTCAAAATTGTGGCCGCTGGAAAGTCCCAAAATTAGCACCCCGAAACGCCGCACCTTAAACAGAACAAATTTTTCTCTACACGGTATCATGTCTAACTCAAAGATATAAAAAAAGTGGAGTTACACCACTTGTGCTTTAATGGGCTCATATATATAGAGAGAAAGTATTTGATTCATGTCGAGTTTTTTGACGGATATACACGTTTTGAGGTCCCCTGAATCCAAAAAAGGGGTTTTCGCGACATGGTCTGTCTGTGTGTGTCTCTGTGTGTGTCTGTCTGTCTGTGAACAAAATATCTCAAGAACGAAAAGAGCTAGGAAGTTGAAATTTTATATTTAAGTTAGGCACACCCCGTTAGAAATTCAACCAACTTCCACCAAATTTACTGGGGCTTAACCTTGATCTAAGTAGTTGAAATTTCATTCTTCATCTCTTTCGATTCATTGTTTTTTTTTTTTTTTTTTTTTTTTTTTTTTTTTTGCATGCTTATAAAGGCGTAAAATTTTTTTTTTTTCATTTTGGGCGCTTTTTTCTCAATTCGGACAATGTGCCTGGGCCCTCTCAAAGACTATATTTGGGGACCTTGCCCGCTCGGGGCCTGGGGCAGACCCCCCCCTCGGTACGATCTGTTTCTCTTTTTGCATTCTATGATGCAAACTCTTTTATAACTTCGTTAAGCTACTGATTTTTAGAGCAGCCCGACCAGCGGCCCCCCTGCATCGCGGGGTTTGCGAAGTGTACGTTACGCCACTGAATATGCTCACTTGTCAGAGTCAAGTCGATTCAGAGCAAAAATAAATAAATAATCAATCAATCAATCTCTCTGTATCAGGAATGAAAGTTAGAAGAAAACGCAGCCAAAATTTTTTCTTTAAAATTTAAATTAAAATTTAAATTTTTAAAGAAAAAATTTTGGCTTCCTTTCCTCCAACTTTCATTCCTGTACAAATTCCACCAGCCATAAAATACCCTTATACTAATCTCTTTGAGTTTGTTGCCTTCGGTAATCGAAAGTTGTGTACTGTGCGGCACAACAAATTTTTGTGTCGAGATATACTAGTATTTAGTTTCACATAGCACCTTAGCTCTAAACTTGACCACTTGCGTTTCACAATTTAAAAAAAAGACTTTTTCTCTGATGTTTAAAAATCTTCATTTCCTAACAAAGATGAAAACCCATCAATCGGTTTTATGCAAATTTTGTTAGTGAAGGGGTAAGGTTAAAGTGCTACTCACATCAAATTATTATATTGCAATAAATATATTATACTAGAAAACGTTTTTCTCTATCAAGCTTGTATGGGTCGTTTTGATAACTTACCTACCCCAACATTAAAATAGCCTCCCTATGGGGAAATACATGGTGTTTGTCCTTCAGCTATTTTAATGCTGAAGGACAAACACCATGTATTTCCCCATAGGGAGGCTATTTTAATGTTGGGGTAGGTAAGTTATCAAAACGACCCATTGGAAAGACTATATGGATGCTTGAAAAATCTATCCATAATAATTATAAGTTTTAATTAATGAACTGCGGTACTTATAAATGAAATAATTGGAAAAAGTTTTTTATTTATTTTTAAGCTCACCTGTCCGAGGGTAGGACACCACCCACACCTCATCAGCTCTCACTTGGAGATTGCGGATGCGCTGTCCGATCTGTTTGTAGACTGGTGGAATTAGCACTCGGCCAGGATTGACTTCAGTTAAACAGCCATCGATTCCGAATAGCCTGTCAATCTTGGCTTCCTAATTCTCCTTGCACCTGTCGATAGGTAATCTCATCTTCTTCTTCGTCTTGCCTGAAAATTGTAGTTCACCATTGAATTAATGGTGAAATGTTTAAACTAGAGCGTAAAAAAAAAAACTATTGTAAAAACTCTAATTTAAAATTAATGGATGCAAGATACACTCGGTGTAATTAGCGAAAAATCACCATCTATTAGAAATATTTATTTTACTTTCTCTTACCTCTATATATATGTTAATATATAAGTGAAAGTATTGGATTCATGTCAAAATTCGATGTCAGTTTTTGATGGATATACACGTTTTTTAGTCCCCTGAATCAAAAAGTGGTTTTTCGTGACATGGTCTGTCTGTCTCTCGCTCAAGTATATTTAAGTTAGGCACCCCCCCTGGTCGTGACACGAAGCTTTTGAACAAAATCGGTTCTTCTTCTTTTCAGTTTTTTTTTTCGATTTTCTCAAAATTGATTCTTACAATTTTGATTAAAATTCAAAATTATTTTTTAGATGCTCTTTCATTTAATTCTCTCTCTTTGCTCTCAAAATTATTTGAAGCCCACTTTACTCTTGTTCTTCATATGAAAGATAGGAATGGAGAAATGTTTGCCATGGTAACAAAATATAAATATTTTTCCATACTTATAAATTTTACATCTTGAATTTTAATATATCAGTGGAAACTAAATTTATCTCGACACAAAAAATCTGGTGTGAAAGCACAGAACACTTTCGATTTCCGAAGGTAAGTGCTGTTCCACCACACACCAGATTTTTTGAAATTTTGTTTCATTTCACTTGTCTTTCTCACTCCGTAACTCAATAATCTAACTTAAAATTTCAACCTCATAGCTCTTTTCGTTCTTGAGATATTTTGTTCACAGACACACAGATGTCGCGAAAACCACTTTTTTGGATTCAGGGGACCTCAAAACGTGTATATCCATCAAAATTTTGACATGAATCCAATACTTTCTCTCAATATATATTAACATATATAGAGGTAA
>JAKCPI010015046.1:0-15365 GCA_023213315.1 Euborellia annulipes | reverse complement strand
GATGAAAGTAATAATCTCTCTTTCTCCATATATTAACATATATAGAGGTAAGAGAAAGTAAAAAAAACAACTTGTCATTTTATAAGAATATAAAAAAATTTCCATAGGAAAGAATAAATTTAATTAGAAGATAAAAAAATTTATTGCAACCTCTTTAGCGATTTATTTAAAATGGGGTTTGTTATTTAAGGGTGAGTGTGTAAAGTAATTTAAACAGAAACAACTCAGCCTCCCTCCCTCTCTTTCTCTCTCAACAGGCCTATTACTCAATTTTTTATTAGGGCTTTTTAATTAATGATTAAAAAGGGACGGAAAGGAAAAATTACGTTTTTATATTCTAAATTTTAATTAATTTAATATTGTGAAAAACAAACAGGCTGCTTTTACTTTCTCTTACCTCTATATATGAGAGAAAGTATTGGATTCATGTCAATAATTCGATATCGAGATTTTGATGGATATACACGTTTTGAGGTCCCCTGAATCCAATAAAGTGGTTTTCGCGACATGGTCTGTCTTTCTGTCTGTCTCTGTCTCATTTTGTCATTGAAATCTTCTGAAGACCACTTTACTCTTGCACTCCATAGAAAAAGAGGTGAAATGGTTGCCATGGTAACAAAATATAAATATTTTCCTAAATTTTACATCTGAATTCAAATGTTCCGTACTGTCGGGAACTAGGGATGAAACGATACGAGTAAATACAAGTACTTACTCGATACTTTTCTTTCGATACCAAGTATTTTTGGAATCGATACTTTGGAATCGAGTACCAAGTAAGTATCGGTCAAAAATACTCGTATCGATACTCGGTCTACGTACGCTATGATTAGTTAATCCTGAAGAACATTTACGCCCATTTGTTCTTATTTACAATAGAAATAAGTGGAATGGTTTGTACCGCTGTATTTTAATTTTTATTATAGGAGTTTTTAACAGGGAAACACCTTGAAAAATTAATATTTTTGGGTAGTGTACCTCTAAAACTGAATTTTTTTTTTTTAGTCGTAATTTTTTTTTTTTCAAGAACTTTATGTTTTATGCCTGCGGAGATTTAATCTAGATTCGCAGGGACTTTGGAGCCAGGAGATTTAATAAAAAATTTTTTATTTAATTTCTATTTGCCGACGTTTTGGTCTCCAATCACGACCTTCATCAGGTCAAATATTGTCAATTATACACGAAGGTATTTTAATATTCATTGCAATTAAAAATATATAATTTATTATTTTTACTTTGATATGTACAAAAATATTATCATATACTTGCTACTTGGAGGTCTCCGATGATGAAGGTCTTGATTGGCGATCGAAACGTCAGCAAATAGAAATTAAATAAAACATTTTTATTTAATCTCCTGGCTGAAAAGTTCCTGCGAATCTTGTTAATATCATTTACTGCTGTTTTTGCTTATCTTTAATTTTACGAAAAAATTGACCGATACGAGTAAGTATCGATACTTTTCAATCGATACCGAGTAGGTACTCGATACTTTGCGACCGATACCTGTATCGAGTAAAAGTATCGATACCTCAGTGGTATCGTTTCATCCCTATCGGGAACTAAATATATGTCGACACAAATAACACTGTGCTACAAGAAAAAAAGCCCCGAGAAAATTCCTTCAGATTCTTAAGTAAAATGACCTCCTGAATCCAAATATGACCTTCGTTTTCCCCCAGCACGTACCATTTTCGGGGGTAGCCCCCTACTTATTTCCACCCCTTTTCGTTAATTATAGGGCTACGAAAAAAATTTGGAGGGATGAAAAGAATATTTTAGCCTTAACATTTCTTCAGAAGGTCTAGAGAAGTGAAAAGTTAAAAAACATTAACATTTGGATCCAAGGGGGGATGTGGGGGAGGATTTTGTCCCTTAAAATGCAAAAAAATCATTAAAAATGATCGATTTTTTTCACAATTTTTTCACTGATTTTCTACATATTCCAGCTGACAGACCCACCTCACCCTTCCGTAAACATCCCTCAACTAAAAAAAAATATATAGGACAAAGCGGGTGGGGTGTGGGCGATTCCAATGTCCTTGCAAGAAGAATTTTTTTCAATTATTGACAAGAAGTAATTTCTACCCCTTTAGATAAAATATGGAAATATTGAAGGACATAGAAGAATCCGTATATTTAACTTTAAATTAGTGGAGATCAGCCTAAAAAATGAAAGTTATAGCCGCATATTTGCCAATTTGACCAACTGAGCTGTGAATCTTCCATCTTCTTGCAAGGGCTTTGGAACCGCTCACACCCCATCCGCTTTATCCTATATATTTTTATTTAGTTGAGGGATGTTTAAGGAAGGGTGAGATGGGTCTGTCAGCTGGAATATGTAGAACATCAGTGAAAAAATTGTGAAAAAATCAGAAAAAATTGATCATTTTTAATGATTTTTTTGCATTTTAAGGGACAAAATCCTCCCCCACATCCCCCACCCCCCCCTCCCCCCTGGATCCAAATGTTAATGTTTTTTAACTTTTCACTTCTCTAGACCTTCTGAAGAAATGTTAAGGCTAAAATATTCCTTTTCATCCCTCCAAATTTAATTCATGGCCCTATAATTAACGAAAAGGGGTGGAAATAAGTAGGGGGCTACCCCCCGAAAAACGGTACGTCCTGGGGGAAAACGAAGGTCATATTTGGATTCAGGAGGTCATTTTACTTAAGAATCTGAAGGAATTTTCTCGGGGCCAGAAAAAAAGTTTCATTTTGTAGCGCAGTGTAATCAGGTGCGACAAGCACAGAACACAACTTTCGATTACCGAAGGTAAGAGAAAGTTGTGTGCTGTGTCGCCAGTCACACCAGATTTTTTATTTTTATCTCGTCTAAAAGAAAAAAGATAAATTAATAATTTTTTTTTAACTTTTCTAAAAAAAAAAAAACCTATCATATGATTTCTATTATGAAAATTGAATTTTTGTATTTAAAAAGGATATTTGGGAAAGGATTACGGGATAAATAAAACAATTATTTAAAAAAAAAATAATCTTTATTGAATAGGATAAAAAATAATAAATAAATATTTCTTTGTTTCAGAAGGAAAAAAAATCATCCATATACGCCATCACCATTATCAAATAAACAGCACATACGTAATTGGAGATTATTTTTAAAAACTTTTTTGTAATTGTGAGTTGATTCAAGAAAGCAATTCTTTTAGTTGGATTCACCTCGAGCAAGAAGCCAGTCGATTGAATTCTTCTCTCTGCTTTTCCTCCATTGCGATTCTATTGATATTAGTGAGAATAAAACATCACACACCCCTCAACTCTTAATTAAAAGGTATTTTTTTTTGTTAACATTTTATTGTTATATTTTCTAAGTTTTTTTTTTAAACACTTTTTTCCCATTTACATTCTCACCAGTGGCGTAACGAGGGGGGCGAGGGGGGGGGCGCGAGCCCCCCCGCCCCAGGCGCATCGAGCCCTTGGCGCCCCCCGGAACCGGCATAGGCGCCCTACGGCCTCTAAAATATAGCCCAGCGTATGTGATTTTATCATATTCTTTTCATCGATTGTCTTAAAAAATTGATTGTTTTCTTTTAAAATTATATTACAACTTGAATTCTACTATTTTAAATGAATTTAATTCCAAAAATAATAAATAACGTATATAGAGGCTTTATAATTAAAATTTTTTTTTATTTTGCAATATATAAGCCTTAATTTGATGTTTTAAGGCTGTGGAGATTTACTCAGGATTCGTATAAGCCTTAATATTTAATTTTTGGAATTCAAAATTTTTTTAAGCATGAAGGAATTGAGCTATGAGACTGAAATGTTATATTTAAGTTAAACACCCCCGGGACCGTGAAAATAAGCTTTTAATCAAAATCGGCCAAAAAGTACTAGTATTTTACTGATGTAGTTTTTCATTTTTTTCGATCTTCTCAAAATGAAAGGGCTTTTACCATTCTTCAGGCCCGCCCGAGCCCGCCCGGAATTTTTTCAAACCCGCCCATTCCCGCCCGAGATTTAGTGAATGAATGAACGAATGTCTAGCAATTTTTAAATAAAATTTCATTTGCATGCCCGTCTAAATAAAATACTCAATTTTAAAAAGTTTTTATTCTTTGATATTTTCCCGAAAACTGAATTGTTTTTGAAATAATCACAGAAGAAAACGACATTTTTCGTAAAAGCAAAGAAAAATCAAAACAAAATCATACAGGGGTCATTAAAAAACATGTAAATATAAACAAATTTGCTGAGAAAATTACTGGATGCAAGAAATTTGCCCGCCGAAGGCGGCAATTTGCTCGCCGAAGGCGAGCAAGGGGTCCAGGGGCGGAGCCCCCTGGAAAATCGGCGCCCTAGTTGAGCTTCGCCCCCCCGCCCTCAAAGGCTGGTTACGCCGCTGATTCTCACACACATACACCCAGTCTTTTCGTCAACTTAGGCCATTCAAAACTTTTTACGATACCCATTATTTGTAAACAGTGGTGGATTAATTCAATTTTGTTGGGGTGGGGGCGGTTTATTTTTTTTATTTTTTTTTTATTTAAGGACTTTGTCGGCATCTATGGTCATTTAGACCCCTTTCCTATTTATTTAAATTGATTGGTAACAAATTCAATTCAAAGAGCAGAAATCATAATTTCTTTAGATTACTAGTTTTTATAACTGTTTGAATTTCTTCTCGGGGGGGGAGGGGGTGATCGCCCCCACCGCCCCTCCCCCTTTAATCCGCCCCCTGTTTCTAAATATATCTATTGGCCTGCCTGTGATCCGAACCTTGTTACATAGAAAATCGTTTAAATATTCCGGTGTTCTCAGATTTCTTCCTCTTGTTGACACTCTCTTACCCTCTTCTCCCTCTATATACGATTCATCTAAATTCATTGTTGTCTCCATGCCAATACCCCAGTAAATTTTTCGGGTACTCTCCTTCCTACGCCCTCCACCCCTGCAGGGAATTTAGCTAATAATTGAAAATATAAATTCTTAAACTTTTATCTCTCGTCAATGATATAAATAATAACTGTGATTAACATTTCGTTTTAAAACTATATTTTTATTTTTAATAATGTTAACCGAGGGTGGGTGGTAGGGTGTGTTCGTTTTCCATTCTAATTAAAATATTATTATCATTTTTCTTATTTTTTGTAAACTCTCTCTTTCTAACAAACACACGAATCATATTTAATAAGAAAAAATAATTTTTATTTTTTTTACAGGGGTGTCTATTGCTAGCGGTCGACTTCTCCCTTCATCATCGTCCTTCTCGCTCAAGCATCCCCATCTCAGCGCACTTCTCTCTGCAATAGGTGAGTTTTAACAATCAACTTTTTTCATTTTATAATTTCATATCACAAATAATTTCATTTTCCTGGGATCCTCTCTGTTTTAATATCTCGAGTATAACAACCCCCTCATTTTATAATATTTGATTAACATTTATCTATAAAAGTCTCCATCTCTCTCTCTTTTGATTCGGGTTCCTTTTTTTTTGAATGGGTGGGTTGTTTTTTTCCAAAATTTTTTCTTTAGTAGAAAATCAATTTTCTCGACAATAAAATTGTTTTCTTAAAAATTTTGATTCTCTCTGGGAACATTCTAACAAGGAATGTCACCCAAAGGTGAATCGCCGATTCTTTTGAAACTTGGTGCATTTAAAGAACTCATCTAAAGATTAATTTAGATGAAAAAAGTTTCAGGGATGGGCATACAGAAATATTTTTTTTTACTATTTTTAACTTAATCTATAAAATCAGTACAATAGTGAAATTCAATGAAAAAATGCTTAAAACAAATCTGATTCTTACAATAACTGCATTTTATAAAAGAAAAATCACATGATTCGTCTTTATAACATAAGTTATTTTCATTGTTGAAACAAAATTCAACAGGATTATCGAAATGACCAGGATGGCTTTGAGAATAACCCGTTGCAAACCACGAGTATTTAAATAGATTAATATATCTTGGTGACAGGGATGGGCAAGTTACTCGATTTTGAGTAACGAGATACAAATACCAATTACTTCAGATTTTTGTAACGAAATACAAGATAGCAATTATTCACGGGTTTGTGTAACGAGATACAAGATACCAATTATGTATTTCAAATACATTGAAAATACCAATTACAAACAAATTTTTCCTTGATTTTAAAATACTTTTTGGAGGGGTAATTCTGGAACTAGAGCCCTGCACGGGTACGGGTTGGCCCGTAGGCCCGTTACCCGCCCGGCCCGCGGGCTTTGGAGGCCATGAAAAAATTACGGGCGGATACGGGAGGGTAGCAAGTCTAAATAAACGGGTTCGGGCGGACGGGCATGCAAATGAAATTTTATTTAAAAATTACTAGACATTCGTTCATTCATTCACTAAATCTCGGGCGGGAATGGGCGGGTTTGAAAAAATTCCGGGCGGGCCTGAAGAATGGTAAAAAATTACGAGCCGGGTACGGGCGGGAAGTCAAAAAAAAATACGGACACGGACCGGTCTGGGCCAAAAAAAATCGGCCCGTGCAGGGCTCTATCTGGAACCCTAAATAAATTTAGTTTAGGAAAGTGGCAGCTAAACTTATATTGGAGAATACCTTTGGAAAATCGAAAATAATAAAATTATTCATGACGCTAAAAAAAATTTATTTATAAAAATATGAAAAGGTTTCAAAAAACCAAGTTTTCAAAAGTTTTGTCGGATAATCTGGAACTTGATGGAGAATGAATAAACCCGCAAATGAAAACAATCTTTCAACTGGGGCAGAAGAACAAAGATTTAGTCGTTGAGAGCTGGTTGAAAGAAGAAAGCAAAAAGGTTTTTTAACGAAGAGTGAAAATTTGGCGGATGATTGACTTCTCGTTACTGGTTTTTACTAAGATCCGGAGCAGAGAACCCACACGACGATTACATACAGTAATATTAAATAAATTAAAACGATTTCAGCTCCCTCTGCAAGACTTTTTACACTGCGGCAAATTAAAAAAAAAAAAGTATTTGGTATCTCGAATTTCAGATACCAATTACTAAAAAATGTAACGAAATACAAGATAGCAATTACTTTGCCAATTCTGTAACGAGTTACAAGATACCAATTAATATTGTATTTGGTATCTTGTATTTCAAATACATGTAACTGATTAACGCCCATCCCTGCTTGGTGAAGAGAGCTGATTGTGTGCTAATGATTGCAAAATTAGTTTATTATTTCTCTGATATAAGTTGATATTTAAATTGAAAAGTATAACGCGATCAGATATCTTCCTCACAAAATTCTTCCAAACACGAAATCCAAAGACATCTAGTGGTTGAATAAGACCAGTTGTATTAGGAGAAAGCTCTTTCGTGTTTGCAGATTAGATTGAGCTTGATTATTTTAATAACTTGGTTTAATTCATGTTAATATAATTCAATTTTTTGGAAATGAAATTTTAATTAAAAAAAAATATTTCTGTATGCCCATCCCTGAAACTTTTTTCATCTAAATTAATCTTTAGATGAGTTCTTTAAATGCACCAAGTTTCAAAAGAATCGGCGATTCACCTTTGGGTGACATTCCTTGTAAGATAAAAAAATATTTCTAATTATATTTAAAAACATTATCTGCATCTATATTAGACCTATGGAAATGAATAGGAGGGTTGCTTTCTTAAAATTTTATCCCTCGTCAGTCTTATAGTAATAAGTGTGATTTTTTTAAAATTTGTTTACGTTTCTGGGTCGTAACATGCTACGAGCCTGGACTTTCGTTTCGTGAATATATTTCCTTTGTTTTTACATATAATTCGATCCCCCCTCGGCTCAGCATCTTCTTATCGATAATCATCAATTCGCATTCATTTATTAAAATAAATTAATGAATAAATTTCATTTCTTTTTCTCATTAAAACCTTTAAGATTTTTATATGAAAATTAATTTAATTCCTGTTTTTTTAAACCCCCCCCCCAAGTTAGTTTCTTATTCTACCATTTTATGTATATAGAAAGATTTGTTAAATAAAAAAAAAAAATAATCCTCAATAATTGTTCAATCAATTTTACAAATTATCAAAAAAGAAACAAACCCTTAAGAAAATTGGACAAAAATGAATTATTATATCTTTCAAAAAGACAACTCAATCACGTAATTAAAAAATATTATTTTTTACTTTTAATAGTCCATTCCTTATGATCCGAAGTAAAAATTCTAATTTAAATTATATTATTTCAAGGGAAGCAAAATTTCCGATTCAACCACACCACGAAAAATAAATAATAGGGTTGTCCATATTAAAAGAGGTCAAATTTTTTTTTTAGGAATTTAATAGCAGGTAGCACTAGATCTTTTCCATTGCATTAAAAAATAATGTCTGCAAAATTTGAACTCATTTCCAAACAGGAACACGGGCCCATCGCCTTTGAAGTTTGAGGATTTTCAAAATCTTTTTAAAACTAAACATTCCCTTTGATTTCCTCCATAAGGGATTAAATTAATTTTACATTCCAATTAAACTAGAATTTTATTATTTAGAATCTTTTTATTGATAAAAATTATCTTAAAAAATTGATTAAATAATTAATAAAAAAAGATAGAATTTTAATTATGTTTAAAGCATCTGAATGTTTAAATTGATTTTCGTTCTTGGGCCATAGCACAGTAGTAGAGTATCCCCCTCTTGTGCTAGGGGTTTAAATAATTTCCCGTGGGCTTATTAAGATAGAATAATGACATGCGCTTTGAATTCTAATTCTAAAGAGTGAAAAATTAAATTGTTTCATCTATCAAAGTTCCTCAGCATAAATCTGTTCATATTTTTAATTTCATAATTATTTCGATTATTTAACAAATGTGTTAGTATGTTTAGTCAAATCCGAATTGAGGTATTGAATATTAATATTCAATTCTTTAAATGAATAGATCTCGAAAATTATTTAAATAAAATGAAATACAGAGTGTCAGAGTTAGCAAAAGAAATTTCAGTTACTCGATTTTCTGTTTTACAGAATTTAACTATTTAGCTAATTATTTAACAAGGGGTTTCCCAATCTGGCCACGTTTTCAGTTCATATTAGAAAATACTTCCAGCGTTTTCATTTATCGTTCATATAATTTTAAGATTTGAGCTTATAGGGCCCGGGAAAAAAATTGAAATTGAAATTTGTTTTGACCACCGGGGGGTCTGGGGGGCCCCAAGAGAACACTAAACCATACACACTAAATCACACTACATACCAATCACACATTCGTTAAACACTTAGAATGCGGTTAAAAAGTTAAGGAACGCCGGCGCGCTGTGCGGCGACTAGCTGATGCTTCGCTCTGCGCATGCTCGGACGGCGTCCCAAAACTCCCATTCGGCTCAAGCTTACACGCGTCATAGCACCAGCAGCCCCCACCACATCTCTCTCCGTATAACTGCATGTTGATGGATTGGGGCGTTCAGGATAGCGCCCGACGGCTATAAATACGCACTTTTCGCGCTATTTTTGCCTGTTTTTTCCCTATATTTTCGATGTACGCGACTGATAAAACACTTTGGTTAGTTAGATGTATAATTATAATTGAATGGGTGTTTAATTATTTTTTACTTTTTCAAATCTTTAGGAGGGGCGGCGTCCGAGAGTCCTTATGGGCGAGCCGCCACTGAAGATAGGTCTATAATTTAACTATATCAGAAAATCAAACAAATATTGCTTCCTACTTTGAAATTTATTAATAAGGAATCCTTTTTTAGGGGGTTTGAATAAAATATTCCTATATACTGTAGTTAAAAAGAATATTTGGAAAAAGGATTGAGGGATAAATAAAACAATTATTTTATAAAATAATCTTTATTGAATATTTAAAATATGGCAATACAAGAAGATAAAAAATAATATTAATAAATTAATAAGTAGGAGAAGGAAACCAGCGCCTCTTTTTCCACCATACACACTATTTATTTGCAAATATTTCGGGTTGCAGTACGCCACCCATCATCAGTGCAGCGACTATATATACAATGTAAAATATAAAATAAAACAAAATAAAATTATAAAATTATCATACAGAAAATATTCAAAAATGGGCTTACATAGTTTTGGTGGTGGATGTCGTCTATATTTTTGCCTCTGTTTGTATAAATGCTTGCCATTCTCATAGTGATGTTCTTAAAATAGGCAAATTACCAGCAATGAATGAGACGACTTTATTTTAATAACATATATAAAAGAGGAAGGCGGGGAGAGAGGAAGATGCGCATAAGG
Organism: Euborellia annulipes; assembly: GCA_023213315.1. Lineage (NCBI taxonomy): Eukaryota > Metazoa > Arthropoda > Insecta > Dermaptera > Anisolabididae > Euborellia > Euborellia annulipes. Next base: position 5,183 of record JAKCPI010015046.1, on the reverse strand, counting down.
ATTCTTTATAAATGATGAAAAATGCGCAAAAACTCGATGCTCAATGACAGGCAAGCTGTTTACTTTTATTTAAAAAATGATACAAAATGTAAATTTAGCCCCTCCAAGTCCCTTTGGTGGTTAACCGCCCTTTCGATGTTGAGGTATATGTGGCATTTTTCTATTTATTAATAAATTTTCTATTTATTAATAAATATTTCTTTGTTACAGATGAAGGAGCTTTTAGGGAAAAAATCCATGTGAGTCTTCCTTATGATCAAAGAAACAACACAGAGAATTTTTTTATTTTAAATCCTGCATCTCGTCTATTGCGATGATATTAGTGAGAATAAAATGTCACACACCCCACATCTCGCTCTTAAAAGGTATTTATTATTTGTATATTTCACTTTCATAAAGGGTTAACATTTTATTTTTATATTTTTTTGTTAACAAATATACAAACACAAACATACAAATAATAATTTTTTCTCTTTTACAGAGGTGGTTATTGCTCGAGGTCGACTTCTCCCTTCATCATCTTGCTTGTCGTTTGAGCATCAACGACTCAGGGCCCCCCGAGGCTTCCTCTCTGCACTGGGTGAGTCCTGACAATCAAATCTTCACATTTCCATTTTCCTGGGAAAGGTGATTCTTTCTTTTTTAAAATCTCGGGTATAAAAACCCCCTCATTTTATATTTTATTATCATTTAAATCTACAAAAGTCACCCTCCCTCTCTTTTTTGATTCAGGTTCTTACAGTTAGTTTTTTTGAATGGCTGGGTTGCTTTTACTTTTTACTTTCTCTTACCTCTATATATATGCTAATATATATAGAGAGAAAGTATTGTATTCATGTCAAAAATTCGATGTCGAGATTTTGACGGATCTTCACGTTTTGAGGTCCTCTGAATACAAAAAAGTTTTCTCCAACATGGTCTGTTTGTGTGTCTATGTGTTTGTGTTCAATTTAAAGCATGAAGGAATTGTGCTCGGAGGTCGAAATTTTATATTTATCAAAATCGGCCAAAAAGTACTAGTACTTTACTGATGTACTTTTTCAGTTTTTTTCGATTTTCTCAAAATTCTCTCCAACGATTTTTATTAAAATTCAAAAATCAATTATTTTTTAGATGTTCTTTTATTTGTATATTCTCATGTTGCTCTCAAAATTGTTTAAAGCACACTTTACTCTTGTACTTCATAAAGAAGATAGGAGAAATAGTTGCCATGGTAACAAAATATTTATAAATTTAAATGTTTATTATAACACTTTGATGAGTCAAATACAGGGAATAAACGGGAAGGGACATCACGTAGTAAAAAAAATGGTGTGCCTAAAACACGGTCTATTCCAGGCACCTTCAGCGCTCCCTAACAGCTTATACATAACTATTTTGGTGGTGGGCGGCTGATTTAAAAATTCAAATGAAAGGTTTTCCTCCAGAATGTATATAATTATTTATTTATTCCTTGCTATTTATTACTAGTTTCTGATTTCTCATCCAAATAAATCTTAATAATTCTAGTCCCAATGAATAAAATCGTTAGTGAAAGGTTTTTTTTCCTCCAGGGAAAATAAAAGGCATAAATAAAGTTCCAAGTTAAAATATATATTTATTAAAATAAAAAATTTGAAAGTAAACATTTTAAGCAAACATTTTTTTTTAGAAAAATTCTAAAAAAAAATATACAATATTATTAGAGGAATTTTTAATCATAGACCAAAAAATTCCTCTAATAATATTTCCAACCACAAAAGCTTTAATAAATATACAATATATTTATAAACATACATATATAAAAGACCAGTGGCGGCTCGTGAGTTTAATGCCCGGGGGGGGCGCACCACCGGGGGGTCTGGGGGGGCCCCAAGAGAACACTAAACCATACACACTAAATCACACTACATACCAATCACACATTCGTTAAACACTTAGAATGCGGTTAAAAAGTTAAGGAACACCGGCGCGCTGTGCGGCGACTAGCTGATGCTTCGCTCTGCGCATGCTCGGACGGCGTCCCAAAGCTCCCATTCGGCTCAAGCTTACACGCGTCATAGCACCAGCAGCCCCCACCACACCTCTCTCCATATAACTGCATGTTGATGGATTGGGGCGTTCAGGAGAGCGTCCAACGGCTATAAAAACGCACTTTACGAGCTATTTTTGCCTGTTTTTTCCCTATATTTTCGATGTACGCGACTGATAAAACACTTTGGTTAGTTAGATGTATAATTATAATTGAATGGGTGTTTAATTATTTTTTACTTTTTCAAATCTTTAGGAGGGGCGGCGTCCGTGAGTCCTTATGGGCGAGCCGCCACTGTAAAAGACCAAAAATTACAAGTTAAAATATAACAAAAGCATATTATTTTTCCACCAAACTTCCAATAAAAAAAAAATAATATTATGGATGTCGTGTGTGTATATATATACATGTACATGTATATAGACAAACGAACCTCATTTTGATGTTTGAAGAATTATTAAGCAAATTATAACGTATCCCTTGATTAAACACCTTTTTCAAATGGTCGAAATGAGTTGTCACTTGAGTCCTATAAAAAATGTAAAAGCAAAAAAATATTTTTATATATGCCAAAACAATTAATCAAAGAATAAAATAAATTCTAATAAATACAATATATTACAAAATATTTAAAATGACCAACAAAAAAAATATATTGTATATTAGAAATTAAATAAATTGAGCAAAAAAACAAACAAACCTGAATTTGATTCTGCCTTTGACACTTGTTTGCAAATGGCCGAAATGTGTTTTGCAGGCAACCTGATTCTTGGTGGCCCTTCTGCGCATGCGCAAGATCCAAATCAGGCGACACTAGCAGCCTCTGTACTAGACTACAAAAACTTTCATTCTGAACATAGGAACATTATATCAAAAAGCACTCCAAATTCTTCCATTGACTTGTCCCCCCCCCCATGGTCAAATAATTATTCTGCAAATATAAATATTCCAATATTAGGATTAAAATTAAAAAGAATATTTGTGAAAGGATTTAGGGATAAATAAAACAACAATTTAATAAAATAATCTTTATTGAATATTTAATGATTGAATAGGATAAAAAATAATTGCTAAATATTTCTTTGTTTCAGAAGAGAAAAAAACATCCATGTTCGTCATCATTATTATTACATACGTAATTGGAAATTATTTTTAATTGTGAGAAAGCAGCAAAACTTTTAGTTGAATTCATCTCGATGAAGGAGGCATCTCTGTGCAAAAATCATCTCTTCTTTTGCGATTCTATTAGTGAGAATAAAAGGACACACACCCTCTAAAAGGTATATATAATTTGCATATTTCATTTTCATAAAGGGTTAACATTTTATTTTTCTACATAAGGGGTGTACATTAGGGTAGTTCTTGGCTATGGGTATGGTTTTCTGAAATTTTAAAATTTGCTGCCCCAACCCCTAATCCTGTTCTAATCATCAAATAAAAGGGGTGTACAAAATTGCAACTCAATCGACAACTCATAGGGGTCCTTAAACGCCTTGAATTTGGAACATAGGGTATACAAAAAGATTTCGGTAACAAAAAAATTATTTTCGAATATATCCCTAATAAATAAATAAATACAAAAAATAACGCTTAGAAATATCTTATTTAATTTTGGGGGGTAAATGAATTGAGTCTTTTAATAGTTATTTAATTCGGAATTTATTCCTAACTGATTAAAACCCCGTTAGTTTGCGAGTAAAAAGAATTTTTATAAATAGAGAATTTATTTGGCTTGGGAACTCAGAGAGGAATGCTATTTCTCTATCGATCGATGCCTGCGTGTTTGGCTGGCTGCCTGCAGTGACGGCGCTAGCTTATTCTCAGTGGGGGGGCAGGAGTGGGGCAAACTTATCAACAGGGGGGCAGTCAATAAATATATAGGCTACATCAACAGAGAAACAAAAAATCTGGTGTGACTCGTGGCACCAGATTTTTTGTGTGACCTTAGGAACCGACAGAAGTTTCGGATTCGGCCAGTTTCGACCAAATTTCAGCCGAAACTTCGTCCTCCCCGAAACCTGAGTTTGAAAAGATGGGATTATGCTCGTATACTAAAAAAAAAAAAACGTCGAGTGAAATTCGCACTTGAAAAAAAAGGTCAAATGATTTTCGCAAGAGGGAAAAATGGAAATTTTACTAAAAATAAAAGATGAATTTTGTATAGGAAATTTTAAGAAAAAGTTTAAAACAAGTTTCGATTTCGGTCGAAACTAAAATTGAAGCCAAAATTCGGATTCGGCTGAAAATCTTGTTTCGGTTGGACTCTAGTGGACAATGGCGTATATTTAGTTTCCAACAGTATGGAACATTAGAATTCAAGATGTAAATTTAATAAATATGATAAAATGTTACTCTGGCAACCATTGCTCCTATCTTTCATATAAAGTACAAGAGTAAAGTGTGCTTCAAAAGATTCCAAGGGCAATATACATTTTAATGAGGATCTAAAAAATGTCACACCACCAGCCGTACAGGGAAATATTTTCACTTTTGGTTGGCAGGCTTCCTATCAGACAGACTTGACGGGCCCCGGGGCTACTTACTAATACGGCCCCCCTCCCCCACAAAAATTAAAAAAAAAAATTTAGAACTTAGGTAAAAGGCTATTGTGGCCTTCATGCCAACAATTTTTTACACAGTTTTTGACACAACCATTGAAATAGTTATACATACATAGCTTACAATATTTATTTAAATAAAGTTACTTACAAATTTTTCCTAAAAAAAAAAAGAGTTACAATAATTTATCGAGGCCCGACCCGGACAGAGGTTTTCCGGGGGAATCTGGGGGTATGGAAAATTTTTGAAAATTAGCCACTGAAATCTGCGTTTTTAGCTATCCTGAGTCGTGAAAAGATGATTGAAACTTGATTTAAAGGGCCCGGGGCCCCTGAGAAAAAAATTTCAAGAAAATTATTTTTTCTAATTTAAATTTTAAGATTTGAGCTTAAAGGGCCCGGGCCCTCTGAGGGAAAAAATTTCAAGAAAATGTTTTTTTCTAATTTAAATTTTAAGATTTGAGCTTAAAGGGCCCGGGCCCTCTGAGGGAAAAAATTTCAGGAAAATGTTTTTTTCTAATTTAAATTTTAAGATTTGAGCTTAAAGGGCCCGGGCCCTCTGAGGGAAAAAATTTCAAGAAAATGTTTTTTTCTAATTTAAATTTTAAGATTTG
>JAKCPI010015045.1:0-112842 GCA_023213315.1 Euborellia annulipes | reverse complement strand
AATGTGGCTAAACGACCCGCCCTAGAAATACATAAACTGCTTAATTCTACTGAATTTGCCCCATTTTTGGCACCAGATGAGGCATTTCTGGCCCTACTAGGGGCATTATAATTGGTATGTTCAGGCTACAATGTCAGTTTTCATCGGAAATGAGATCTCATTACCTAAAAAAATATGTTTGCTTTAACCTTATTAAAATTTATTGACAATTTTTGGATTTTCGGTTGAAATTTCAAAACTTTGAGGTTAAAATTCTCAAAGAAGATATTGTCCGATTTGAAAAAATATTTATATCTGTAATGTCCATCTGGGTGGGCCACTTTTGCCGGGTATTACATTTCGCTCCGAAAAAAAGTGGCAAAACGACCCACCCTATTCCAATTTAATTGGAATATAAATAGGAGGGGATGTGAATGGCCTCACATGCCGAAGAAGAAAAGCTTAAACACATTTACAAAAAAATCTAAATATTAATAATATACATATTATTGATTTTGTTAAGAAATCAGTATTGTACCATACATACTTATGATTTATAACAATTAATCGAAAACATCTTTGAATCCAGAAAACCCCCTACACACATGATTTTAAACTTTCACTCAAAAGCGTTCAATGAAATTTTCACTAATCCAGAGGAAATTAAATATTAATAAAATGAATTAATGAAATATTTAATACAATCTGTTCTTGAATTTGGAGAATTCGTTTTCGGCGACCTCGCGTGTTGGGAAAAACAAATGAATTCTCGTCCTCGAATGAAATCCTCTTCCGGAATGAAAACTTATTGAAAATCATTTATTTTACAATAAATTTAATTAGATATTAGATATTCGAGATTAGAATATTTCTATTTCGCGATGTTAAATTATATAGGCCTACCTTAAATTCATAAATAGAAATATTTCTTTTTTGAGAGACCCTTTTTTAACTCAGGGTTCCTCAAAACCGGTATTTCCATTAAAATCTCGATATCGAACTTTTGATATGAAGCCTTTTTCTCTGTATAGGTATACGTATATTAACATCAAGTAAAATGGTTAAAAATAAAAAAAATCCCCTCTAACCCACTGAAACTTAATCCTAATTAATTTTTTTTTTTAATTAAAAAAAAAAACTCAAGCAATTATTTTTCTACTCTCAATTTAAGAGGAGAAAAAATTTTCAATTTTAGAAAAGCATAAAAGTCAAAGATTAATGAAACTCTCTGTAGAAGGGGTTTGATTTTTAATTAATCAATCAGATGATCAATAAAATAAAATCTGAAGCATTTCATTTTACTTAACATCTCTGAAATTGATTTTTATTCGACATTACCAATTGCTGTTTCTTCATCTTGACTACTAGAAATTGCAATCTTAATTTTATTATGGAAAATAGAAAGAAAAACAAATGATCCGTAATTACATTTATTATTTATGAAAACAGGGAGATCCCGGAAGTTTATTATTTATTATTAGTCTACGATTGTCATAAGAAAAAAAAAAAAAAATACGCGACTTCGTCAAAAACTCTGACTCAATGAATGATACGTCACCGTTATGTAATATTTAACATCATTCATTCAAAGTTTTTTTTTAGAATATCGAGTAAAAAAAAATATTTTTTGTTTCAAAAATTTGATTTAATGAAAGAAGATACGAACTCTTTAGAGCAGCGTTTTCCAAACTGGGAAGGCGCGGACTTGTCTAAGGGGAGACGCGAACATTAGTCACAGCGAGCAATTTTCCAAATGATAGCTAGTTTTATAAATAAAATAATAAATAAGAATAAATAATAAAAAAAATTGAGCAAATTTTGAGAAAATCGAAAAAACTGAAAAAGTACATCAGTAAACTATTAGTAGTTTTTAACCGATTTTGTTTAAAAGCTTATTTTCACGCCCTAGGGGGGGGTTCTTAACTTAAATATAAAATTTCAACCTCGTAGCTCATTTTTCATGCCTAAAAATGTCCATAAACACACACACACACACACAGACCAATTTGCGGGACCCACTATTTTCGACTCAGGGGACCTCAAAACATGAATATCCATCAAAATCTCGACATCGAATATTTGACATGATCGCAATACTTTCTCTCTATATATTACATACATATGTAGAAGAAAGTAATACGAATTTTTTGGAGGGAGGGAGGTGTACAGTTAGATTATTCTATCTCTTACGTATCTATTGTGTTTGCATACCAACAATTTTTTAATATTATTATTCTCTTAATTTCTCCCATTTACAGTAGTCTTGCTAATCCGGCCTAAACAGAACCGGTCCTATGCCGAATTCTGAAAATCCCGGATTACCCGTAACATTTAATATAAATCAAAATTTATCCATCATAATACTATATAATGCATACATATTTATCTCTTGAAAAAATCTGTAATCACACTTTGTTTTCTTAAATTACCGGATTAGCCGTTACACCGGAGTATCGAAGTTCGGATTAGCAAGACCCTACTGTAATTTAATTCAACTGATTGCATTACAGAATTGCTCACAATCGATTGTTTTTTTATTTTTGTTTTTTAATTAAGGTTGTTCGGATAGTACATCGTAAGTCATAATAGAATCTAAATTTTTTTTTAAATAAAATTAAAAATTTGAATGCCAAAATTCCTTATTATAATTTAGTCGTGACCTATCATAGTTTATAATTGGATTAAGTTAATAATTTAATTACCAAAAATAATAAATGAATGACTTTCGACTTGAGCAGTATTTCACGTAATATAGAACTGGCAACATTGCATTCATCAACTATCTATTTTAAATCTTAAACGCCTTAAATTTTATTTTATTTAATATATTACAATGTTTAATGCAAATCAGTTTAAACACAATGGACGATTTGCGAGAAAAATATTGTAAAATTGAAAAAAAAAAATGTATCTGACATAGAGATAAGACACTTATGCTATGCGACGTTGCCAGGCTGGTCTGACTCTCGAGAATTCATTATTTTTAAATATTAGCGACTGTCATTTTGGAGAATTTTTTGACTTTCTTGTTAAAATATCTTTAAAAGCGGTCGGCAGAAACTTTTGGTTTTATTTTTAACGTATTCCTCGGAAGTGAATTAATAAAATGTAAGTTTTTTTGTTTTTGTATCATTTGCACAGATGCCTATATAATTCGATATGTGTGAATTTCGTCGTTATTCCCCATAGGCTACATGTTAAATTTCAATTTTTTAAAAATTAATTACACGATAACCCTGTGTCAGATCTGCTTCAAAATTTTATTTTATACGTATTTGATAGTGATTAATAACATATTAAAAAATTAGCTTTTAATCTACCAAAGTGCTTTAATGTCCGAACAACCTTAAATCATTAAAATAAACAGAAATAAATCCTAATTTATTTCTAATCCTATTTTGACATTTCAATTTTTAATTTCTATTTATATAAAATGAATATTTTTTTAATTTGCCCCTCTCAGGGCTTCTGCTGCATTTAAAGGTTAATTAATTAATTTTTACTTTTTTCTTGCCATGCTAATATATAGAGAGAGAAAGTATCGTGTATATCCATCAAAATCTCGACATGAAATTTTTAATTAATTTTTTTAAAAAGTTAAGGTTTTTTCATAATATTACTATTGCTAAGTACTACCATTGGTAAGCCTCAGACTCTAGAGTTGGGCAAAATATTTTTTATCAGATAAATTTTTTTTTTAAATTTTAATAAAAATATACATTTAATCAAAAGAAAATCCAATTTGATTTGGTACTGAATAGAAAAAAAATATCGTTAGTCTTTGAAAGAAATTCGGATCATTAGGATTTCTTTTAATAAGAGAATCTCTGATCTCTATGATTAAAATTTCGTCCTTCATTTCTTAAAAATTCCCCTAAACCACCAATTACCTCTAAATGTCAAGAATATTAAAAGAAAAAAAGAGGCGGGAAGATTGGATTCAAATTATTACCTATTTGTCAAGAACAAATAAAATTAGATTTTCAAATAATTAAGTAATTGGCTATCCCAAAAATTTATTATGTTACTAAAAGAAATATTAATTTTTTTTTTTTTTATATAAAAAATGAAATTTTCTGTTTATTTATTCTTTCATTCATCAATTCAAATTAAAAAAAAAATAATGTTTGTTTTTTACGCCCCAAACAGCAATTATGCGATAACAAAATCAAATTTTTTAGTTAATAAATCAACGAAGCAAGGTAAAAACGTTTAGAATAAAAAAAAAAAAAATTTTTGTCCGTTTCATCCAATTATTATGTTGTAGAATGAATATGGACAAAAATCACGATTCTATAATATCATACCGAGTGTATAATCATTCTATTCTCTCATTTTGTTTTTTATTTAAATTGAACTGTTTATGAGTATAATAAATAATCAATTATTAATGAATTCACCTTGAATGTTTATTAGGTGAGGTAAAATAATTTTAAAGGAAATTAGGCCTAAATGATTTAAAAATTGCATCCGACAAATTTACTTTCTGTTAAATATTAATGACATTAATAAGAGAAATTTTCCAAATTTTTCTTTTCTTTTAAAAAAACACTCACACTTTTTTCTCTATCACACTCACACAAACACATTCAGATAGTCTTTTCGGCAACTCAGACTATATAAGACTTGACGATAACCGATATTTGAATATATATGTATTTGGGGTCCAGGCATTCTTATTTAAGCCATTTGGTATCCAAATGGCTTAAATAAAATTTGCTATATAGGGGCTAGAATAATTAAATCTGAAACCCAAATAATAGAGAAATTTATTATTTTTTAATTTTTACTTTCTCTTACCTATATGTATATGTTAATATACACATATGAAAATTTGGAATCATGTCGAGATGTCGAGATTTTGATGCTTATAATCCTGAGTTGAAAACAACTCGTTCAAAACCACTTAATGACAAAATCTTGTCTAACTCTTTGTGAGATGGAGAAAATTCACTAAAAAAGGATCTTGATACAAGGGCGGATACAGGGGAAGTAAAGGGGGTAATTACCCCCCCCCCCGAGATTTGAGAACATTTTTTTTTTGGGAAAAAAATTGTATTTTTTAATATAAAATTTTAAAAACTAATACTTACAAATTTGATTTGTATATATATACTGGTAAACAACTACAGAATACATCTTTTAATTACCGATAATAAGAAAAAATTGTGTGCTGTGCGACCATTCACACCAGATTACCCCCCCCCGATAAACTCCTGGATCCGCCACTGTCTGGTAAGGAGCAGTTTCTCATGAAATCTATAATTATTTTACTATAAGTTATACCATATTATCAATACATATCTTACACCGTGGAATCCCGATAATAAAAATTTACCGGTCCACAGAGAAAATCCCGATAACAGATATAAAGACAATGCCTTTCAGTAACCTTCGGTAATTCGTATCACTTTTATGCTTGAGGACACTTAAAACGTCTTATAATTCGTATTTTCAGCTTAAAAACCCCGTTAATTCATACTGTGTATAAGTACACCGAGACGAGAGCCCCTTTCTTATTATGATCCTGTTTCCAAAATGTATAGTTGTAAAATTAAAGAGAGGGGTTATACAGTGGCGGATTAATGCAATTTTGACGGGGGGGCGGTTTTTTTTTTTATTTTTTTTATTTAAGGATTTTGTCGGCATCTATGGCCATTTAGACCCCTTTGCTATTTATTTAAATTGATTGGTAACAAATTCAATTGAAATTAAAGCCCGGAAATCATAATTTCTTTAGATTACTAGTTTTTATAACATTGTGAATTTCTTCTCGGGGGGCGATCGCCCCTCGCCCCCCCCCCCCCCCCCCTTTAAACCGCCCCTGGGGTTATATGCCTTTGTTAAATTGTTTTAAAACTTTTTATTCTTATTTTTTTTCCTTTCTTAATCTCTCCTGATCTTTTTTAATTATCTTTTCTAATTCGCCAGTTCAATCCTCTCCGACATTCTGTCATTTTCTCTGCCAGGAAATGTCGGCTGTTAAACCCGATAAGAGAACTCTTCTCTCTCTCTTAAGAAAATACTATATATTTAGGTATTAATAAACTCGCTAAATGAATCTTCTATTGCTCTATATACTATAATTATACAGGTAAATAGGTATAATTCTAGCAAAAAAAAGACATCCGTTTTCGCTTTTAAACTCTGTCACGATATGTTCATAGACTCATTCTAATCACTTAGTAATGGCATTATGATTAAGGACAAGGTTTCCTTTATATTGGAAATATAGTCTATGTTTGTGGAGGCTAAGGTTAAATTATTTCGTTGCGGACAAAAAAAATCACGACTAAATCTCCCTCCTCCATTTACATTCTTAAATTGTGCGTTTTAATTAGGTACATCCCAAAATTAATTAGGTTTATTTATCTATATTAGATAATTGAGATTTGATAAAAAGTTCCATAAGGATTTTTAAAAACTTTTACTTTCGATTCATGTTAAAGCAGGGGTGTATATAGAATTTCTTTTCGGGGGGGGGGGGGGGGGCCCTGTTCTCAAAAAATTTTTCTGCGAAAAGTTTTGTTTTTCGCGGAACCAAAATTTTGATTTCGTGGAACATTTCCTCTTTTGCGGAACCAAAATTTTTCCCCGTCCGTAAAAATATTTTACCTTTTTTCTTTTTTTAGAGAAGCAAAATTTTTCCCATGTGCCGTTCGAGGAACATTTCACTCTTTCGCGGAACCTGGGATTTTCGTGCTGCGGGACCGAGCAAACTTTTCGGGGGGGGGGGGGGCGAGACCCATTATTGTCTCTATTTCCCTATAGATCTATATGCATTTAGAAAATTTCAGTGGGACCCGGGCCCCCTCGCCCCCCCCCCTCCCCCCTATATACGCCCCTGTGTTAAAGCGTTACGAAACGTTGCATTCCGATAGAAAGAGGATCATATCACCTTCGTTAAAGCCCAGAAATTTATTCTATAATGACGACACCAATAAACAAGAAAAATATTTCTAGACTGCTAGGCTCAACACATTTATACTTCGAAAACCAGTAACTAAATTAAAATTTCATTAACTACTTTACTCAAATTATTTGAACCGATTTGATCAAATTTCTAGACGAATTGAAATAAAAAAAATTTAATTATTTTTAAATTGATTATGTAATTACAGTATTTAGATTTAAATGAAGTACTACCAGAAGTAGCGAAGCTAGGATTTCGGTTTTGAAGGAGAGAGGCAAAAATATGAGGACATCCCCCCTCCCCTAAACACTTAAAGAAATAAAAATTTTGTAATAATGCTCTGCAAAAAAATATTACCTTCTCAAAGAAAAATTGTTCTCTGGATCCGGCTCTGGTATATGGCATGGACTAAAAAGGAAATACAAAAAAGAAATGAGTCATAAAAGTTAATTAAAATAATAATTTATATAGTGGATACTTTAGATAATTTGTTCTATGAATCAACTTACCTGACAGATGTGGAATAAAAAATTTTACATACTTTTTTTGTTTGTTACTACAAAACAAGAGCGGATCCAGAGGAGTTTCTCGGGTGTGTGTGTGTGGGGGGGGGGGGTAATCTGGTGTGATTGGTTGCACAGTACAGTTTTTTCTCATTTTCGGTAATTTAAAAGGGCATTCTGTACTTGTTTACCAGAATATATATACAAATCAAATTTTTAAGAGATAAATAAAAATAAAATTTAATTTCCAAAAAAAATATTTTTCTCATATTTCGGAAGGGGGGTTATTACTCCCCTTTAACCCCCTCCCCTTGTATCCGCCCTGGCTATAAAGATAGACAACCAAAATAACCATTCTAATAGATTTATCAATTTCGCGGTTATAATTTCTTGGCTGATTTAACAAGTCAATCAAAGGGCTTAGAGGGGGGGGGGGGGGAAGAAAGCATGGGGAGAGGGTTGATTTTAAAGTTAATGTAATTTTATAAATGAATGAGTTCACGTTTTATATATATATATATATATATATATATAAAAATATAAATACTAGTGAATTGTTTTTAAAATTTTTTTTTTTGATAATTTATCCAAATTTTACAAGTCATTAAACGCCTCTTAAATAAAAAATTACCAACCCCTTAGAAAAAGCGATAATTCTCCCCTTTCGACAAAGGACAAAGAGAGTAATCACTCTTTTGGCAAGAGGATAATTAAATAGAACTTAACAACAACAACAACAACAACAACCGAGACAACGAAATCAACAACAATCCGAGGTCACGAACTAATACACTCACTCTTTAAATAGATTAAATCTAAATATAGAAAATTAAATTTAGATTTTATAACAAAATAACATACATTTTTAATTAATTTTTAATTTTCTCAAGCTCATTTTTAATTTAATTTCTCTGTGTCTCTAGAAATAATAGTTGAAACAAAAAAATTCAGGTTCTGTATTTTTTCATAAATAATAAATCAAAAATATGAAACGGAAATAGTGTAGATAAATTTAGCTAGAGAGTTTTTTTTAACGTATATAGAATGATATTTCATAAGGGTTATTTTTGGATTAAGTCTATATCTAATTCGTACTTGACAAATCTCCCCCTCTATGACCTTTTTAGAGGTCGCAAAAAAATAAAATTACCTTTTTATAATCAAAGGGTGAGGTTCATGTAACTAACTAAATAGCCAAATTAACAAAAAGTGGGTAGAAAAGCTTGATAAAATTATCTTTCGTACAATCTTAATGTAGATATTTCAATTACTCTACAGAGGCCAACCTGACAGCAGTGGCGTAGCGAGATGGGGGTAAGGGAGGTCATCATGCCCCGGGCGCTACTCACAAAGGGGCGCCAAATGGTCCGCAAATCAAAAAATTGCTGGATAATTTTAATTTTTATTATAATTGATTTCTGGAAAATATATTTTATATTTAGTGCCAGTGTAATATAATAATTTTGTATATTTTACATATAATATATGCTTTTCGAATGGGAGGGGGCGCTAAAAAGGTCTTGTGCCCTGGGCGCGAGTTAAGCCACTGCCTGATAGGCACGGATTATAAAGGGTGGGGGCGACCGCCCCTAGTCAGCTAAAGAAATTATAATATTTTTTTATCTAAAATATATTTTTACATTTATTTTAAGCTATCAATTTTAAGTCTCAAATCACCTTTATGGTGCTAGTATTTGAAGTTATTTTTTAAGAAAATTTCATCCCCCAGAGAGCCCCTCTTGTAAATAGATCTTCCAACCAACCCAGGGCCGGAACTACGATATTTTTTAGGAGGGGCAAAATTTAATTTGCCGCCCCCTCCTTAAAATTTTCTATACAAAATTCATATCATTTTACCTTTTTTTTAGTAAATCTTTCTTTAATTCCCCCCCCTGATATCTGGCGCCCGGGGCACACGCACCCACTGCCCCCCCCTATATCCGGCCCTGAACCAACCGCCCCCACCGGGTTCGCATCCCGTCAATGGGACAAAAATTTATTATTTGAGAAACAGCGCTAAATTTTCAGCAATTTTTTATTAATTAACAAGAGATATTTCCAAATATTTCGGAGAACTATTGACACTCCAGTGAATTTCACCTCTTTGCTAACCCTTACAACTTAAAGACTTGCAAGCGTCATGTTGCTCTTTCGACAATTATCAATATTTTTTAATGAGCCTTAAGACATTTTACAATGTTGAGATTTTTATGGAAATACACGTTTTGAATTCCCCTGAGTCCAAAAAAGTGAGTCCCGTAAAATGGTCTGTGAACACATATCACCAGAACGAAATAAGCTAGAAAGTTGAAATTTGATTTTTAAGTTAGGTACCCCCTGGGACGTAACACGGACAAAATCGGTCAAAGAGTAGGCTACTATTAATTGTACTTTGCTGATGTACTTTTTCAGTTTTTTCGATTTTCTCAAAATTCACTCTAAAGATTTTGAATAAAATTCATAAATCAATTAATTTTTTTGATGCTCTTCAAAATGTATATTATCATTTTGTTTTCAAAATTAAAGCACACTTTACTCTTAGACTTTATAGGAAAGAGAAGAAATATTTGCCATGTTATTAAAATATAAATATTTTTTTATGTATATTATAGGTAAATTTCACATCTAGAATTATAATGTCCAACCGGAAACTAAAAATATTCTATGACCCAAGACAAGCTCAAAACCCAACTTTCAATTACAGAATGTACAGAAAGTTGTGTTCTGGGCGTCAATTCACACCAGATTTTTTATTTTAAAACTTTTTGCTCACCAGCATTTTATTTGAAACATTTCAGACGCCCTGCTCCTTTTTATTTTTGTAATAATTCCCAAACAATTGCGATTTATTTTCAAAGATTTTATATGCTTATTGTAATTTTATTAGAATTTTTGGACGATCTGAGGCTGCTTTACCTATAATAAATAGTAAAGAATCTAACCATAATATAAAGGTAAATTAGATCTTAGAAAGCCGCAAGTTCTCCTACCCCTTCCCTAGATTATTTCATTTGAATGAGATATAAATGCAGATGACCTCAAAATCCCATTAAGAGTAAATGGAAAATCTAGCCTCAAGAAATTTCGGCCCTAACTCCCACCCTGCCTCGAGGATATGATCTAATTAAGCCCCAATAATAACTATTGGATGCTCTTAATTGTTTCCGAAAGGGAACGCGTTATAAATTTTTTATTCTAAATTTAAATACCTCTAATATGCAGCATCACCTGAACTACATATATAAATTCATTTTGTCCATTCCATCGTCCCTTTAGGAAAATTCTTTCTCCGGATTCTATGAAATAAAAAAAAAACCTTGAACTTTTTTAAACCTAATCTCTAACAATTAATCAAAACTCATTTAAATTTTGTCCTCTTTCTTCTATTAACATTTTTCTCTCCTTGTTTCGAAAATTAAAATCTAATTGAAATAGAAGACTTTTTTTTTTGATGTTGAATAATTATCTACGCTAGCGAAGAAATATAATTTTGTCAATAAAATTAGATGAGTCACTCATACAGCGAAATTTTGAATTAAAAACAACAGGGAAAAAGACAAAAAAAAACCTGGTCAAGTCTGGGCGTGAATCCGCCAGGCGGACGAGTTGACTGCCATGTGAAAGGGGCCGGGCAGATTCCATTCATTTTCTACAGACAGCAGTGGCGGCTTGAAATTTAATAAATTAATTAAACAATATTTTCCACTCTTCATCTATTCAAACAAAATAAATTTATCTGTGGTATTTTCAGTTTGTTAAAATAAGACAAATTTGCATTTTTGAAAAAGAACGAAAATTTTCTAGTTTGTTTATCTTTGCATCGTTAAAACTTTGTATTTAGACAGAGGAGTCAAATCCATCCCTCTAAATAAGAAACTTTTATGGTGTTTCATAAGAGTCATAAACAAAACACAAACATGTATTGTGGAGATAAAAATTAAACGACAAGGGGAGGACGGGACGGATTAGCGACAAAATTTAATGTTAAAAATCTGGTGTGACAGCAACAACTTTCGATTACCAAAGGTAAGAAAAAGTTGTGTACTGTGCTTGTCACACCAGATGTTTTTGTGTCGGGATATATTTAGTTTCCCATAGCACTTTAGTTCCAAACTTGAGTTTTAAATATTTGGATATTTTATAGCCTACATAAAAGAGAATCCTAAATAAATACAAAATTTCATAGAAATTGGAAAATTTGTAAAAAGTTCCAAAGTGGACTCCATCTTTTGAATCGAAATTTACATGTAAATCCCCAGAGGGATTTAACATTGGCACTATGGAAGGAAGAGCCGGAAAATGAATTTGAAAAATCTGAAATACTCTCAGTTATTGTGTGCTTCAAACATTTTTAAAGAGGATTTAAAAAATAATTGATTTATAAATTTTAATCAAAATCGTTACAGCCAATTTTGAGAAAATCAAACGAAAAAGTAGGCTACATCAGTGTACTTCAAACAATTTTCACGAAAAATTTTACTGATAAGAGCATGTAAAATTGGTTTTTGAATTTTAATCAAAATCGCTAGAGTCCATTTTGTTCGAAAAAAAAATAGGTAGGCCTACTAATAAACGTAAAAAAAAAAAAAAAATTATTATAGTAAAAAATGCTTAAAGGGCAATAAATACTATAAATGTGATAATAGGTCATGTAATTTGCCTCCCTCACGCCAAAACTATTTGAGTTTTAACAAAAGAGAAAATTTTATATAACAAATGTCTTTATTATTTGTATTAAAGTTTTCAAAGTCTTGGACAGTACCTATTTGTAAGTAAATTAAAAAAAAAAAAAAAAGTTTGCCCCCCCCCCTCCCAAGAAAAAGTTAAAATGAGGCCACTGGTCTTGGATGGTTTTTCTTGGGATGTTTAGAACCACAAATCCTACCTTTTTTTGCCAAAAATGTTTCTTAATAGGCGAAATTATTTTACGTCAAGAATGATGACTATTTTTGTTAAAAAAAAGATAAAATTATTTCCGGTTTTATGAATTAGATGTTTATGTTTAATTTTTAATTGATGTAATTGAGCAAACAATAAGTACGTCCCTGAGAGCTGAGATAATTTATCTTCATCAGTGGGACCGACCTGGTATTAAATGGTAGCTGGATTCGCTAAGATGATTCGCACAAGGCCAATTACTCGGAGCTGTCGTCGTTTATTTTCAACGCTTGTCTGTTTATTATTTAAACAAAACAAGCCATATCTGTCTCATTGTCAATGTCACAATAAAAATTATTTTTGAAATTTTAATAAAACTCTAATTTTACCCAGGCTTTACTCTTTACCTTCTCTTACCTATGAATATATATATATATATATATATATATATATATATATACAAAGTATTGAATTCATGTCGAAAATTCCATGTCGAGATTTCGATGGATATACACGTTTTGAGGTGGTCTGTCTGTGTGTCTGTGAACAAAATATCTCAAGAACGAAAAGAGTTAGGAGGTTGAAATTTTATATTTAAGTTAAGTACCCCTCTGGAACGTGTCACGAAGCTTTTGAACAAAATCGGCCAAAAAGTACTAGTACTTTACTGATGTACTTTTTCAGTTTTTTTCGATTTTCTCAAAATTCGCTTCAGCGATTTTGTTTAAAATTCAAAACTTAATTATTTTTTAGATGTTCTTTAAAATGTATATTCTCATTTTGCCCTTGAAGTCTTCTGAAGCACACTTTACTCTTGTACTCCGTAGGAGAAATGGTTGCCATGGTAACAAAATATAAACATTTTCCCATGTTTATAAATTTTACATCTCTGCCTTGTATACTAAGGGTCGAGGGTTCGGATCCCAGGCAGTCCGATAATTTTATTTAAGCCATTTGGTTACCAAATTTTGAAAGCAAAATGAGAATATACATTTGAAAAAGTAGGGGATCACCCCTTCCCTCTCTGGACAGATTTAAGATGTATAAAAACTTTAATTTTTACTTTTTAAATTTTTTTTCCTTTTTGTTTTATCGACTTAATCAGTTTGGCATTAAAAGTGTTAGTGATAATCATCCTAGGTGAGGGGTCTTTCATACAAATAATTTATCTCTAACGAAAATTCTTTATTAAATAATTAATTAATAATAAAAAAAACTGGTGGGACTCTCCCACAAGTTAATCCTCGTATTATTCAATGAATTACTCGATTCCGATTTAATAAGTCATCAAATTTTGTGAGTTGTTTATTTGTTGGTGTGCCAAACGTCCCATGGCCTACGGGAATCAAACCCAGGATCTCCAGCCTTTCCAGGGTATCGGTGTTCTATCCTTTGCATTAGGCCACTGGACCCTCAGTCTAGGTTCGAGATCCTGGCTTTGTTTCTTGTGGGATATTGGGGTGTTTGGTCCATTAAAAAATAAATATTTTTTTTTTTTTCATAAATAGGGTAATGCTCTCGGGGCTTCGTGTAGGGGTTAGCGTGCTACCTGGTATACCAAATTCGCGGGTTCGGACCTTAGGCAGTCCGATTTATTTAAGCCAATAAGAAAAAAGTGAGTGTTAAAAAAAAAAAAAAAAAAATAGGGTAATAAACTTTGAACTTGACCTTTTTGATAAATGCAATGTCATTAAACCCGCACAGCTGATTTAAAAAATACTATTTTTATCTTTAATTCCTTTTTTTTACATCCCTTGCTAGGACAAATATTTAAAATACATTAATTAAACAACATTTAAAGATAGTCATGCCCGTGACCCGTTAGCTTCTCGTGCCCAGGGTCCCGGGTTTGCTTCCCGACCCAAGCGGGAAAATAAATAGCCTTAGCTGCCGAAAAAGACCTTAAACAAATTTAAAAAAAAAACACGACATACAGACGGATACTCATCTATTCACTTTATTTAATAATATCAATTAATTAGGATTAATAAAAATAAATAATTTTTTTTCTATTTTTGCATAAGTCACCAAGAAAACGCGCGTTAGAAAAAAGAGGCGCGCTGTTGCCAGATTTCTTTAAGACGCCATTGGATGGATTCACTTCAGTTCAGCTCTTTCTCCTTTGCATTTGATATCTTTAAAAGTTCGTAAATTAAGTTTTTAATTTTTGGTTTGATAATTAACCAATAGTGAATGCATCTTAATTAAATTTTTGTTTGTATAAGTTTGGATTAATATTACATTAATAAATATAACATCGAAATGTCAGCCCAAGAGAACGTAAAGGTTTGCTTTTGATCTTACTAGTTTATTTAGCACTAGATAACAAATAGCATACATAGTCTTTCTTTATATTAATTGTTTGTTTATATACAACTTATAATTTTTTTTTTCTTAAAAAAACACTTTTCTTCAATCACACTCACACACACAATCACAGTCTTTTCGGCAACTCAGGCAATATAAAGCTTTGTCGAAAACCGTTGAATAATTAATATAAAGATTTGGGGACGAGGCATTCTTATTTAAGCCATTTGGTATCCAAATGAGCTTTACTAAAATCATCGAACTGCCTGGGATCCGAACCCGCGGCCCTTGGTATACAAGGCTAGCACGCTAACCCATATACCAAGCCCGAGGACCTGCTTATAATGAACGCTTCTCATGTAAATTATGAATTCCTGTTTTTAAAAAAGGAGTTTAATTATTTATTGGGCTCGCTGAAGACCTAGCTTAGCTTTGGTAAACAATTCGAATGTCTTATATGATTTTTTTTTTTTTAGGATAATTTCTTATGGCCTGATCTGATTTTTTTGCAAAACATGACGATGTCGTGCCTTGGCCTGAGATTACAATCTTCTTCTGATCTCGTCTTATTCCCGAGATGCGGGGTCGGCGGACCTTACTTTTTCCCTCCAACCTTATCATGAGGTTTTGCGACTGAATAAATAGGACAAGCCGACCCGTCGCCCGGTCTGACGCCTGAAGAAAGAGACAGACTTATAAAGAACTGAAGGACTGCCTGTCCCAGCTCGGGCAGCTCGTGGTCTCCATCTACGTACCCACAAGATGTGGACCTCTGAACAGTGGCCTGAGATTCCAATATTCGACGTTATAGAAAGGGAAAAACCAGCCTTAACACGAGTAAGTTATTGTCATCGTTGATTCAGTTGCAGAATTAAGATAATGGGTGATGGCTCTTCACATACTTCTTGACATCTATCAAATAGAAATACCGGTACCATCTTTTAGAATAAAAAACTTTTGTATAGCTAAATTTTTGCTCAGTTGTTTCAATTTTTTTTTTAACTTTTAACTTCACATACTTCCTATTCACTCAATTCTGCTACTGTACTCTAATTAAATGTGTGCCTTGTGATAAAAGAACTCTGAATGCCCTTCCTCTGGTGTTCTTAGTTAATAAATTGACACAATGTATTGTATTCCAAGTTTCTCTATAATAAAATAAATCCTCCTTGTTAAATAAATGCCAATAATGGCTCTCTAATCAAATGAGCTGGCAAAATGTAAATTATACATCTGAAATGGAAATTTTATTAAAAGATCCTTCGTGACTGAGTTGTTTAATTTGAAAAATATACAACTACTTTAAAAACCACTCTAATAAATTTAATAATTAAGTCTCCGATTTGCTATTTCAAAAGCTCTATAATTATTTTTAAAAGTTATCAATTATTACACTATAATCAGTAAATATCCGGAATCATTGGGAAAAAAAATATTTATAGATATATTCCCTACCTTGAATTTTATCCACTAAGTGGTATAGCGACCCTGAATAATAAAAAATCAATAGGAAATTAAATTTTAAAAATTTTAAAATATTTTCTACAAGCATTTTTATTTATTTTTTTTTTAAATATTATTTTCTTTTTGCATTCATTTATTTTCATCATCTTTTTTTATCTTTTTTTTTAAAGCAGGCACGTTTCTCTATTATCTCTCAATATTTTGGAACAAGATGACTGCTAGATGGCAAATTAACCCCTCAAGAGAAGAGATTCCATTCATTCAACTTCTGTGGTTCCAGTAACTTGCTCTTGCGCCACTCTAGTGCCCGATTTCGGATCATCATTTCCAGACAACTTGGAAAATACTCTTCAACCACAATATGAAGTGGATGGAACGAGACACTTTAGAGAGGGCGAAGAAATATATACCTAGCTATATTATTAGGTAATTTTCAATTTTACAACTAAAAGAAAATTAATGAGATAAGGCTGCTATCATTATACTGTATATTTATTTTGTTTTTCTCACTGCTATTTCAGTTAAGGTTAGGTTTGGATCAATACCAAATAAATACACATATTTACTTAAATATTACATCAAATAGTCATTTTATGAGTTCAAAATATATATATATATATATATTACCCTAATAAGCCACCAGTAAATACAAATAAATAACATGTTTTTACTAATCTCGGAAAATATCCCTAGCAAGAACAAAATTAACAAGGAAGAATAGCAAATTTCTCTCATTAATTTATTTTTTAATTAACGGAATTTATAAAATGTCTTAATGCAAATTTTTTTATTTTTAAGAGTGACTGAACCAAGAAACTTTTCGTTAATTTTATTCTGATCTTTCAGTGGCGTCATTTGGGGGGGGGGAGGGGGGCAAATGCAATGAAAAATGAAAATAGTTTTTATTATCCAAAAATTATGGGAATTAATAAAAAATTTATGAAAATTATGATTAGATATTATGAATACATTTTTTAATTATTAAGTATATAACGTTATAATGTTAATAGGCATTTGCCCCCCCCCCCCCCAAGGGCTCTGATTTTTATAAAATTTTATATTATTCTAAATAAAATACTCCAAAATACATCTATGAGTATACAAACTGTACAAAATTAAACAATTAATTAAATAAAATATGTTTTGGCCAAATTTGAGTACCCATTTGTAAGTAAATTTTAAGAAAAAAAAAGTTTACCCCCCCCCCCCCCCCGGGAAAAAATTTGCCCCCCCCCCCCAAGAAAAAGTTGAAATGACACCACTGTGATCTTTCACCTTCAAATTCATTTTAAAATTGATTGAATGATATAATTTTTCCCATTTTCTTTCATTCTTTTATCATACATAATTGTCATGTCACATAATACTTAGATCCTTTTCCTTTGAGAATTTTCCTTTAAGCTTTTTTTTAATTTTCTTCAATCTTATTAGTAGACCTTTAATATTAAATTACATTTAAAATTCACTGTTACCAAAAGAAATCGGTTGTCATATTAATTTAAAAGAAAAAATGGTGGATATAGGTATAAAATTCTAATTATAAAAATTTTAGATACATTTCTAAAAAAGTTCTTTAATAGAATAATGGATATTTATACATATTTATTTTAGAATAGGTGAAAAGGAGGAGAAGAAGAAAATCCGCAGCTAGTTGTATTTCATTATTTTATTCCCACTATTCCCCCATTGACATTTCGATCCCGGTTGGGATCCTCCTCAGATCAGGTGGGTGTTATGTATGTGTATATTTCAATATATATATATATTATATATAGAACTCAAAGAGATATAAATATAGGCTAAATAAATTTTATTAGTTAAGATACAATTTAAAGCAAATGGTCAAGAGAGACAATGGTCACGTCGCAAGACAAATCTCCTGATTTCGATCCCAATCGGAATCGAAACGTCAACGTGGTGGCAATAAAATAATGAAATACAAGATACTAGCTGCGGATTTTCTTCTTCTCCTTTTCACCTATCCTGATTGAACACTTATAACCCCTACATATTGATATATTATTTACTGTTCATTAGCCAGTCAATATATGGTCTAAGATAGCAAGTTTGCGAGATATTTTTGTGCTTAAGATTGGGCAAAATTGCACCCCCTGGAGTCGAACCAGGACCTCCACGCTTTCACGGCGGGTGGACTATCCTTATCCTAGGGCGTCGGCCCAATAAGCACAACCCGCCTATTATATAATACTAATGAAATTAAAATTTCAATGACTAGAAAAAGATCTCACGGATGCGAGATGTTGTGCCCTATGATAAGGGTAGTCCACCCGCCGCGAAAGCGTGGAGGTTCTGGTTCGACTCCAGGGGGTGCAATTTTGCCCAATCTTACTCGCAAATTTGCTATCTTAAATAAATTAATTAATTTTATTTATTTTTTTTAGAATAATACACTAACAATTACCTGAAAATATCATAAAATTAATAATTAAATTTGCAAATGATCCTGCTTTGATCAATAAGTAATCTCTCTCCCTGTTTAAGTGCTCCCTGCTCTAAATCTCGATTAATTATTAAACTGTACAAATCTTAGAATTTCTCTATTCTATAATTAAACTGGTTACAAATTAATTCACAATATATTAATACATTACAATTAGGTAATTTGTCATTTTTTATATCATTTCTCAAGAATTTAGATTATTTTGACTATATTCACTCTTTTTGTTGATATTTTATTTCTAGATGGGCTTTCAATAATATTGTTCTTTCAAAATTTACTAGCTACCCAAAATTATAAAAATACATTATTTTCTTTTGGTATCTTTAAAATTAATTTTAAAATTAAAATTTATCTTTTGTTTATATTTTATCTTTATTATTTAATGGTAGCCCCCCTACTCTCCTTTGAAAACTATTCAGAAATATGTTTTTTCAGGTGCTGGTCCAGTGAAGGCTCGCTTCGAAGAATAGCCATATTTAAATGGAGATGAAGGGAATTAATTACGCACTATAATGGACATGCCAAACAAAAAAAAGATATACCATTCGATTAACACTTGGACTTTTAAAGAAGTGACAAGATTAATATTCCACACCGTTTGTGCAAAATGGAAACGTCAAATGAAAGCAAGTATCAAATTTAAAAAATCACAGTGACTTGGCTACACCTTATAAAGAGAAAGAAAGAGATAACGTCAAAATTTATAATTGTTATTTTCTTGGTTTTCCAACTTAGAGTGTTATTCCTTTTTATTGGCTTCGCATTTAATTGGAAGCTAACTAGACGACCTTCTAGGACAGAGGTGTCCAAACTTTCAGGCGCAAGGGCCAAATTAGGGTTTAAATCTATTTGAAACTGGCCACGTGAATATGAGAATTAAAAAATCCTTTTATTTTTTACTTACACTAAACAAATATGGCAAATTATAAAAAATATAATAGAAATAGATTTTATGCAAATTTTAATGGGAATGATGGACTGTGCTTTCTTTTGAAGTATTTCTTTGTAGTTAGGATTAAAATCTGTCACACCAATTACAAACAGTGATTGTAAATGATCACCTGATAAATTTGCCCTCTACTTTGATTTCAAATACTTCATCCTGGCTTGTTCGCACATATAGGTAGTCCAAACATAGAAATAAATATACAAGCAAATTGTTTTAAATTTGAAAACTCTTGCTTGCCACAAAAATTCAACCAAGTTGAGCGTCTCTACTGGGGCAATGGGAATATAATCCCCTCCAGTACCAGGCACCGAGGGCCTGATGGATGGGCATGAACCATTCCTAGATTAATCCTCTCCAGGGGCCTTGTACCCGGAGAGTGATACGGGGAGCATAATATATCTATAAGGTCGTAGTGCAGAGAAGCTCCAGAACATCAAATCATTCAATCAATCTATTATTATTTATAAACAAAATGAACAAAATATTCAAGTATTTTCGTTATTTTAAATATCTTTACCCAGTGTCACGTCCCATGGGGGAGTCTAACTTAAATATAAAATTTCAACCACCTAGCTCTTTTCGTTCTTGAGATATTTTGTTCATATCACACAGACAGACCATATCGCGAAAACCACTTTTTTGGATTCAGGGGACCTCAAAACGTATATCCATCAAAATCTCGACATCGAATTTTTGACATGATCCAATACTTTCTCTCTATATATATATTACATATATACATAGGTAAGAGAAAGTAAAAACAAAATAGCAATAACATAATAAAAACATAAGAATAGCCAAAGTAGAAAATACATCATATGAAAAATATATATAACAAAAACATTAATAAAATAACATAATATAATCAGAGCACAATTTGGTTGCTTCTGACAAAGTCAAACAAGGCCGAAAGGGTTTCAGTTTGAATATTAAGATTTAGAATCAGCAAAGCATTATTTATTTATACTTTGAGATGGTAACCTACTAATTTTTCCCTCAAAACAAAAAAAAAAAAAAAATTACTTGGGTGCTTAAAAATTACTTGGGTGCTTATACTTTTTTATTTGTCGTTTGGATGTCAAAACTTCTTAGGTCAAGGTCTTCCTTTTATCTTTTCTTTTCTTTTCTTTTCGCCGGAAGTACGGTTTTGTAACATTTGCGACACGCTTTGATGACAAATTCCTCCTCCATGTGTGATGGGCAGATTGCTAAACTTGATCTGATAAATTATTATTTCTTTTTTTGCTTATCTCTCTCTTTCTCTCAAACTTTAGATAATTTATTATATACGTTTTACTTTTTTTTTTTAAGAAAACTAACAAATTTTTATCGTAAGGAAATTCCTAAATTATTTGTCCTCTACAAATAAACCTTTTCTGACATAATAGAGATAAATGAGTTTTCTGTCTCTTTTCCTCTCTCAATATTACAAAAAATAAATATTTATAATTATATTAAATATATAATTTCATTGTCTTTCCCTATCTATTAGTTTTTATATTATATCTATCTTTATTCTATGTATTTATCTCACACATGATACAGTAGACTCTTGTTAATCCGGCCTAAACAGGACTGGCCCTATGCCGGATTACCCGACCATATAAAATTTATACATAATACTATATAATACATTAGTAGGAGAAAGGATAGGTCGATTCAGTCCAATAAAAATATATAAAGAATAATTTTATTTTTAAATAATTTATTATATTTTTTATTATTCTATTCAATCTCCAGATCTCAGACCTGACGGTTTCGGCCACTTTGCTGTTTGCCTTCCTCAGTGAGGGCCGGATCTAAATGATATAAGTTATAAAATATATAAATTTATGGTGGTTAAGAATTTTATTTTATTTTACAAACATATTTACCTAGATACGTGAGATGAAGTTATCATTTAGAATGTATATATATATATATATATATATGCGAAGACAAGTTTTCTGGGTTATGTCGCGTGGGTGCTGAGATTTACTCGACGTTTCGGCTCTCCTTTTGGAGCCATTTTCAAGAGTATGGAATTAGGGGGAATTGTTGGGGGGGTTTGTTTACGGGGTCGCAGTCTTGCTGGTCCCCAGGTCAATTTGGATGCCTCAGAGGCGTGGATTGGTCTCTGAGACTGGAGGAAGGTTGGTGTGTGTAATTGGTTGTGTTCGGTTTAGGTTGACTACGGGGCCTCAATCTGCCTCCCCAAGTCGTGTGTTATTGGTTTGGTTGTGGTGTCTTAGGAGTCTGGGTTTGTTTCTGAGATTTGGATTGGGTGGTGTTGTGTGATGGGTTTGTGTTTGGTTTGTAGGAGGCAGACTGAGGCCCCGTAGTCAACCCAAACCGAACACAACCTTACACACACCCAACCTTCCTCCTGCTCTCAGAGACCAAACCAAGCCTCTGAGGCATCCACCAATTGACCTGGGGACCAGCAAGACTGCGACCCCGTAAACAACCCACCCCCAACAATTCCCCCCTAATTCCATACTCTTGAAAATGGTCCAAAGGAGAGCCGAGCCGAGTGAATGTCAACTCACTTTCGAAATTCGAGAAAACTATCTTCATATATATATTATTAAGGATCTAAATGATAACTTCATCTCACGTATCTAGGTAAATATGTTTGTAAAATAAAATAAAATTCTTAACCACCATAAATTTATATATTTTATAACTTATATCATTTAGATCCGGCCCTCACTGAGGAAGGCAAACAGCAAAGTGGCCGAAACCGTCAGTCAGGTCTGAGATCTGGAGATTGAATAGAATAATAAAAAATATATAAAATTATTCTTTATATATTTTTATTGGACTGAATCGACTTATCTTTTCTACTAATTACCAACACAGTCCTGGTGAGTTTTCATTAATATATAATACATATTTATCTCTTTAAAAAATTTGTAATGACGCTTTGTTTTCTTAAATTACCCATTTTTTTGCTGCAATATCCCTTTTCAACACGCCGGATTAGCCTGTATGCCGGAATATCGAAGTCCGGATTAGCGAGACTACTGTAGTACACCATAGAATGACTGTTAATTTAATTAGTTTGAATCATTTTTGTTTTTGAAAATTTTGTCAACTTCATTTAATTTCAATCAGAAATTGCTATACTATGATCATTAAACATATACTTTAAAATACAAAGCCAAATACACCTTTTTTTTAACTTTATTTAATTTTTAGTTTTTCTTCTATTCGTCAAATGAAATATTTAATAGTGAAGCATCTGCTAAGGACTATCACTTGCTAAATAAATTTGAATTA
Organism: Euborellia annulipes; assembly: GCA_023213315.1. NCBI lineage: Eukaryota > Metazoa > Arthropoda > Insecta > Dermaptera > Anisolabididae > Euborellia > Euborellia annulipes. The sequence goes on along the minus strand of JAKCPI010015045.1, from coordinate 90,127 downwards.
CAGCTTAGATAAATATAAAAATAATATTTTACAACTGGGAAAAATTATTTCTCATTAAAGGAATAAATAAGTTAATTAAAGAAGATTAAATAAGAAAATATAACTGATAATAACATTTTTATTTTTACAGACTATTCTACCAGAAGATGCGATTTTATTATTAACAACGACTATTAATCCTACTAAATGAAGTCTGCTCCTCACACCCCAACATTTCCAGAAAATAACAAAAGTGAGTTTAATCTATTTCATTTCTTTTAGAAGAATTTGAGCCATAAGTTGTCTGATTATGGTTTTTCATCAGAAATTGAACAATTCTAAATTTTTGAGTCGTTTCGACCATAAATATTTTTATTTATCATATTATTATCTCAGCCCGTTAAAAGATTTTTCCATAAATATAAAGAGACAAAGCGGAAGACATTTTCAAGAAGAAAGAACAACATCCACTAAGATCGTTGTCAACAAGCAGCACTGGCTGTTGAAGAAATCTGCTGAAAGCCATTTATAAATGGATTTTTCTCAACTATTTTACTTCTACTACTCTCTATACAAGTGGTTCCCAAACTGTGAGCTGTGACTCTGCTACAGGGACGGCGCTGCGCCTGGAAAACTTTCCATTAGACACATTGACCGATGTTTTGACTTAGGGAGCGGCGGAAAATTCTAATATACAGGGGAACCCTTGACCTGTGGCTCAGGGCTAGCTTCTGGTATCAAAGGGCAAGAGTTGGCATCCCGTCTCATGCAACAAAAGTTTATTTCAATTGTATTGGAAGCCATTGGAATAAATAGAAACGGGGTCTAATTGGCCGATGCCGAAAACGACCTTAAATCAAATTAAAAAATATCAGGGAGCTGTGAAGGGAAGATTGCTAATCTCTAGTATTAATAAATTTGAATAGTAGAACGTGGCTGTAGCTGATATGTTGAATAGGGAAGGGATGCAGCCTATTAAATGAGCCTCTATTTAGTAATTAAGCACTCTTTATTGGATCGTTTCGGCCGTGGTCAACCCTGCCATCTTCAACCTTTAAAGAGCATATTCAAGTTTTTTATACAACTCCTATTTTTGTGTTTATTAAAGCTTTTGTGGTTTGAACAGGGGCGTATTTAAGGGGGGGGAGTCGAGGGCCCCCCCCCCCCCGAAATTTCCCAAACACATATACATATATAGGGATATACAGACATCAGCGCAACAAATTTTTCCGCAGGATGGACAACTTTGGTTCCGCAATGGAAAAAATGTTCCTCAAAAAATTTCGTGTGAAAAAAAGTATAGTTTCTTAAAAAAAAAAATTTTCCTCAGAAAAATTTTTGAGTTCTGGCCCCCCCGAAAAAAAATTTCTATATACGCCCCTGGGTTTGAATTATTATTATTAGGGGAATTTTTAATTATAAACCACATTTTTGTTATTAATTATTTATTAAAAATATAAATACTGTTCAACGTTTTGATTTTTTTATAAAAATTTGAATATTCTCTTTGAGGGCTGAAGATGGCAAAGTGGATCCCAACCCAAACATTCTAATAAAGAGTGTTTAAATTCAAATAGAGGCTCAATTATTGGCTGCATCCTTATTCACCATATTAATGAAATTGTAAAAAGTCACATGGCCCCAGCAGCCGAAATTACTTAAAAATTATATTTAAAAAAAAATAGACAAACGGTACATGAATTCCAATGTCCAAGTTGTGTTTATTTAAAAAATTAATTGCATCTGGCGGTGGGGGAAAGTTCAAGTAGTTTCGAAATTCAAGAGTTCAAGAGCTATCGTTTTCGAAGTAATTATTTTTTATAACAATTACTAGGGCAAAAAGACCCATGCAAGTCTGTCTCTTTATATTGATGGAAAAATTCCTTGAAAATAGCTAACTAAATACTAACTAAAAAATTACCATATTGTACTTGTGGCTGTTGAGTTGTACCAAGGAAGGGTTATGAAAGCAGAGATTGGCAGCCAAATTTTTTTCTTTATATATTTTATAGAGATTGGGCCGAAGTTTCGGTCTCGATAGAGGCCATCTTCAGGGCCCAATAAGTGTCAAGAAAGTACATATATTTTGCATTCTTTCAAAGATCTCTCACCTGATGAGCATCAGTATAACTTCCTATTGCAAAAGATGAAGATGGCCTCTATCGATACCGAAACGTCGGCCTAATAAAATATTTAAAGAAAAAAATTTGACTACCAGTTCGACTTTCAACCCTTCCTTGATAAACTATTCCCATATTCACTCAATATGAATAATTTTTAATACAATTTTTAACTACACTTAACTTTGGAAAAGAATAAACGTTAACCAGTATTTATTCTGAAGGAGACTTCCCTATTGTACCATGAGGATTTAATAAATAAAGAGATAATACATTTTTATTTTATTACTTTCTTTTTTAAGAGGCAACTAACTGTAAATTCTAACTTAGCTCTAACAATCTATTTACATAGATATAGTAGAAGGAAAATAAAAAGAGAGCAGCTAATTATATTTTCTTTTATTATACCCTCAATGCTGATGTTTCGGCTTTGTTTAGGGCCATCCTCAGAGCATTAGGGTTGTCACCATTAATTTCAATTTCTTTCACCTATATTAAACAGTTGGTCGATTTTATATACAACTAACATAAGTATATATATATTTGAAGACGACTCTGTAAAAACGATCAAAGTCAATTTTTTTTTCAATTTTGCGTTTATTGGCGCAACCTAACGGGCTTGTACTTTCAGTACGTGAATGGTATACTTAGTAAAAATGATCACAGTAGAAAATATTGTGTTACAAAAAATTGGTTTAATAGCAGGAACGATCATAGTCAGCTGTGAACAAGGCAACAGTGATCTAAGTCATATGAAATTAGATAAAGTTAGTTAAAATATAAAAGATACTTTTGATTTCCATTTTTATAACTAAACAACATTGTTTGTGTGTAAAAATTTTCTTATATTAATAAATGTTATTCTGTATTGACTAATACTTGGTTCAATGTTAAATTTCCATTTCCTGTAAAATATAGAAAAAGTGACTTTGATCGTTATTACAGTGAGGTCTTCATATATATATATATATATACAGGTCTGTATATATATATATATTTTCCTTTATATATATATGAGTGGTAGGTGAGAGAGATGTTTTAAAATGGTAAAGTCTGCGAGTAAAATTTTTTTTGTGATTGTTCTCACCGAGTAAAGATTATAAACCAAAATCGGTGAGAACAGTCACAAAAAAATTTTACTCGCAGACTTTACCATTTTAAAACATCTCTCTCACCTACCACTCATATATATATATAAAAAAAATATTATAGGTGAAATGTTGAAATTGAAATTAATGATGACAACTCTAATGCTCTGAGGATGGTCGTAAACAGGACCGAAACGTCAGCACTGAGGGTTTAATAAAAGAAAATATATTACTTCCACCCTGACAGTTGAAGATGTTTGTTTTCTAAGTTTAGATATCTTTCTTTATATTTCCAAAATTTTTCAATATATATTTTTTCAGATCATTTCGAAGAAGTTCTTTGTATGCTGTATGATCATCTTTCGCTGATTTGAATTATTCTTCCGCCGTTCTACCCTCGATTCTCAAACTCTTGTCGTCTTTTTTTTGGAAATACTTGTTTGTCATTAAATTTTTTTATTCAACCCTTTAAAAACTTTGACTGTATTCCAATAATTTTCTACAACACAAATTGTTGTGTCGATAATTTACTTAAAGACCATGTCATTAAATATTCACTTGTCATGTGTGATACGTCCAACTTTTTTTAGATACTTGTCAGTTTTTATACCTAGTATTTTATATAACATTTTATAATTAATCAATTTCTACATCCTCTCAATATTGAGATTCTTTTGGAATGCTAGTTTTTCTGATTTCATTGTATTTTCTAATTTAATTCTCGTTTCATTTGTGGATGGCGAAATTTTTGGTTTCTTATCTGTTATGAATTAGTTCTTCTCAGATTTATTTCAATTTCTTATGCACACATTTTACGACTTGATCTTGACATTGAAAGAAAAGTCACGTTTGTGTTTTTTCAATCAAAAATTCAGATAGAATTACATAAAAAAAAAAATCGATTTAATAATTATAAATATTAGTAAAAGAAAAAGATTTTGATGTTCATAAACAAAGCATTAGACAATCTTGTTCATATTGTATTGTAAACTATTATTAAATACAAATAAGCCATAGGTAAACATAAAATATACTGTACTTTATTATTATTCTAGTTTTACTCGTCGTCCTCTTATTGGCGTTGAGGTGTTTATAATAAAACAATTGTTTATCTTTTGTTTTAAGGTATATTTTATTAGATTCGGCATTAGTAAAAATCTTTGAATTTCATTCAACGAATTAAAACTTACTTTTTTTAATAGAACTTTTTTAAAGTAAATACTCGTCGAAAACATTTGAATCTTTTCTTCAATTTCCACATCTCAATATTTCAATATTTTCTTGTTATCTTGATATATTGTGTAATAATATCCGTTTCATTTCATTTATCAATAGATATTTATATCTTAAATTTATTTATAAAATTAGAATATCAAATTTTGATCTTTATTATAGAGTAATCTAATTAAATGGGTTTAATGATGAAAATAAACCAGCGATTGATTTCCATATTAAAATAATTTATTTAGCAAATATATTGGATTGCTTAACGCATTCTATCTTGAGTGTTACAATCAAAACATAAAAGACACAACAGTCATGATAGATCTGAATTGATACTTAAAAATATTCTTTAATATATATATATACAACCCCGGTAATCCGAATTAAGCTGTGGTCTGTTTGGATTATCCGAAAATATAACAACATAACATTAGCAGAGGCTGTTTTCACACTATATATCACTGTATTATTTTATTTTGTACTGTACAGTATTTTTACGCGTATAGCCTTAGTAGCTGGTGCGCCTTATTGTAAAGAATAGTACAGTATTTTGATTCTATGTATGGTAAATAATGCCTTAAAATAATAATTTAATGTACCAAACCTTGCTTTGATTAAATTTTTTATAATTTTAATTTCTCTTTCACGAATTCTGTTCTGATTATCCTAAATTTCGGATTTGCATAGATAGTATTACTACCGGGAGTTCTATATACTATATATAAATTATATATATATATATATATATATATATATATAATAAAATTGTGGAGCATACTCGAAAATATAAAATATTTATTGAGAAGATTATGTGGTGAAATAACTTTTTGATGAGAGCAAATCACTGAGAAACTGAAATATTTGCTAAATAAATAATTGTAAATATATAACAAATTATGGCTTTATGTAATCAGATTATTGATATAAAGAGGATGCAGCCAATATATAAAAAGCATCTATTTTCTCTCTTGAAGGGCTGGCTGATGATTGATCATAGCCGAAACGTTTCTAAATAAAGAGTGTTAACAAAATAGTTTCTTGTTATATCATTAATCTAAATAAATTATTTACAGTAGATAGGAAAAGGAGAATGCAGCCAAGTATTAAGTCTCCACGAAATTAAACTCTCTGTTCAGGATGAACAGAGACTTAATACCTGGCTGCATTCTCCTTTTCCTATCTACTGTTTAAATACAACAGCCAAAATTCTTCAAATATAAATTATTTACTGTGGAAAGCAATCAGACGTTTCGGCCTGACTTTATTTGGTCATCTTCAGTTATTGGGAATTATACACATAATGCAAGTGCACATGTGATCAAAACAGCACTCGTCAATAATAAAATTTATTTGCTTCATACAAAATTATGTCTCCTGTGCCCAAGAGATAATTATCTCTGAGCTTGGGCACAGGAGCCATATCTCCAATTCTCCATTATAATTGTTTTGTAATAATTAAATTGTAAGATGTAGAAAAAAAAAGAAACTTCTAGCCAGTATATTTTCTTTATGTATTCTACCCTCGCCTAATGTTTCGGTGCCAGGGTTAGAAACATTAGCCGTGGGGTGCATAAATCAAATGCTGTGGCTGCAAGCTTCTTGCTTTCTGCAACTTCTATTTAGTCATACACCACCTTGTTAGATAATTATTTAATTTCTGTCACTCTCAGACATATTTTATCAATATAATATAGTAGACTAAACGATGAATCCAAGATGTTTTCTTCTCACATTTTTTGTGTGTCCTCTTCTATCATGCCTCTGTTCTCCGCTGCCAATGGCTTGATATCCTTTTCTCAAGCCTTCTTTTGTCAATAGATGTCCGATTCCAAATTTTCCTTGATCATCGAGACTCGCTCGTTCATCCAATCCAAATAATCATCTTGACGAAACCATCCATCTTCATTTATTTACTCAATTATTTTCTATTCTTAGTGATTTGTTGTTGTTTACTGGTTTGTTCTCAGTGTGTCTATTTCAAGGATCTTTTTAACTAGAATTAAAAAAATTGGATTATAGATATTTATATACCCTCTATTCTGATTGTCAATCAAGCCAATTTTGTTGTAAATATTATATTTAATTGTAGGCCTATGTATGAGTCGTCCATTTCCAAAAGTTTCTAGTTGCATCGGGAACAAATTTTCAGGAAAAACTTGTATTTTTTTAAACTCATGAGTTAATTTATGACTGTTGTGTTTATAAAATCTGTAAATAAATTAGGAACACAAGTCACAAGGTCTTAGGTCCGTATTATTATTATTATTATTTTTTTATATAGCAATAATAAACTGTTTTAATATTCAACTAGGCACTTTTGGAAAAGTTTTTTGTAATTAGCGAGTTTTGGCACTGATTTGTTTTAAATAGGATATATAAACTATTTTCAAATGTATATTTCAGTTGTGCGAACAACATGCAATTATAATCTCAACTTTTCAAATTTTGTCAATTAGGCACTTTTGGAAATGGACGATTCATAGAGAATAACGAAAAAACAAATTTTTTGAGCCATCTTTAGTTCATTTGAGTCGGAGTAAGTGCACAGCACTTGAAAACGACTTCAGATAAGCAATCGAAATGTTGTACAGTATTTATAATAAATAATTAAAATAAAATGTGGTCCATAATTAAAAACTCCCATAATAAGTTAATATGGTAATCACAGAGCACCTTGCTTAATTTAATTAGTTTACCATACTAAAATAAAGTGGCTCTAGAGTTAATATTTTTTCTATATTTTTCATAAAATAAAAAAAAAAGATTTTCTGACACTGGATTATTCTTTTTTTTTTTTTTTTTACTTTACGAAATATATCATCTACACGTATTTTTCACTATTTTCTTTGACATTAAACCCCTTTCAAAATAATCCATCTTAATAAAAATCTTGCCAATCATGAGGTTTTTAAATTAGAAAAAATTTACCTCACCCACCTTATCCTTCAAAAATCATCTTTATAAATATTATAAACACATTATATAACAAATGCAAAGATTAAAAAATAATGATCTTTAGATTTTTAGCTATTGAACAAAAATGAAGCAAGTGAATTGGAGATTACAATTTAATAAAACGTTCTCAATTCACTTCAATTAAATTTAAGTAGAGTTTTTAGGTCCATTAAAAAAAGAATAATATTTTCTTTAAAGGCCCTTAATAGGATTAAATAATAATATTCATTTCATTTTAATTTATTATTATACTACTCTATACTCTTTGGTTTGTATTTCATTGTTGAATAGAATCTTCGATTCCCCTTCCCCTGGACCGGCGCCCTACCTCTCCCACCAGATGACCAACCCCCTCCACCGCTTCTGGCGCCATTTCCCCTCCGACGCCATCTCAGTCGAGTGTTGGATGCTTTAGAAGCCAAATCACATATGACGCTCACCTTTACAATTAGCCTAAAAACAAGGTAATATATATTAATATTTTAAATTAACTTTGTTTTTATTTAGGATATAATTATTTAATTAAAAGAAATAACTTATTAATAATTATCCTAATCATAAAATATTCATTATAAAATTATTGCCTCTTTCTATTCTTGGCTCAGAACAATAGAGAATTTTATCATGATTTTGGTGGCCTAGACAATCAGTTGAAATATATAATTTGTTATTTAAACAATTTTCTAAATCGATATATTTTAATAAGATATTAATATTAATAAATACCTCGATTGGGACTTGTATAGCTATAATAAATTAAAGAATTTTTTGTGTTTTTTGCTGGCGGGCCAAACGTTCCAAGGCCCTCTTAAATCTAACTCAGGATCTCCAATCTATGTTTTCCCCGAAAGAGTGGAGATCCCGGGGAGACCATAGAACGTTTGGCCCACAAACGAAAAAAATCTGGTGTGACTGGTCACACAGCACACAACTTTCTCTTACCTTCGGTAATCGAAAGTTGCGTTCTGTGCTTACCATACCTGATTTTTTGTGTCGATATATAAACTTATTAAGTTTCCGCTTATACATTAGAATTCAAGTTGTAAAATTTATAATCATAGAAAAATATTTATATTTTGTTACCATGGCAACCATTTCTCATATCTTTCCTTTGAAGAACAAGAGTAAATTGTGCTACAAACAATTTTGAGGGCAAAATGAGAATATACGTTCCGAAGAGCATCTTAAAAATAATTGATTTTTGAATGTTAATCAAAATCGATAGAGCAAATTTTGAGAAAATTGGTAAAAAACTAAAAAAGTGCATCAATAAGATTTTGTTTAAAAGTTTATTTTCACCCCTTGGGGGGGTGGTGCCTAAATTAAATATAAAATTTCAACCTGGCAGCTCTTTTAGTTCCTGAGATATTTTTTTTACAGACAGACAGACACACACAACAGACCGACCATGTCGTGAAAACCACTTTTTTGGACTCAGGTGACCTCAAAACGTATACCAGTGTTATATCCTACAAAATCTCGACATCGAATTTTTGACATGAATACTTCCTCTATAATTCAAGCGAAAAATGTTTGTTTTCATAAAATTTAAAGTATTTATATTAGAGCAATCACATTGAAGTTTACTTTCTGGGTCCCCTTAAAAAAAAAAAAAAAAAAAAAAAACCCTTTTCGGCTTCAGAAGCCATTTAGGGGTCTTTATCCATTAATGTATTTTTACTTTCTCTACCCTATATATGAAATATATAGAGAGAGAAAGTATTGCGATCATGTCAAAAATTCGATGTCCAGATTTTGATGGATATACATGTTTTGAGGTCCCCTGAGTCCAAAAAAGTGGGTCCCGCAAATTGGTCTGTGTGTGTGTGTGTGTGTGTGTGTGTGTGTCTGTGTGTGTGGACCCATTTTTTTAGCATGAAGGAATTGAGCTATCGGATTGAAATTTTATATTTAACTTAGGTACCTTTGAAGAATCTCAAAATAAGCTTTTGAACAAAATCGGCCAAAAAGTACTAGTACTTTACTGATGTACTTTTTCAGTTTTTTTTTATTTTCTCAAAATTCCCTCCAAGGATTTTTTTTAAAATTCATAAATGAACTATTTTTTAGATGCTCTTTAAAATGTATATTCTCATTTTGCCGTTGAAATCTTCTGAAGACCACTTTACTCTTGTTCTTCATAGGAAAGATAGAAATGGTTGCCATGGTAACCGAATTTAAATCTTTTTCTTTTTATTAGATTAAAAATCAATTATTATTTAAATTCCCATTTATTTTTATTTTATTTGTGTCTTTAATTGTTTCAAAGAAAACATATATGTCTCTCTCTCACTTGCAAACATTATCGTCTCTCTCTACTCTTTTAAATTCCCTTTCCACCTTATCTTCGCATAGGAACAATGTTAATTTCCTATAGGGATTTGTATGTTAATTTCGATTCAAAAGGGGTCCCCTTTTGAACTTTTTAGGCATTTAAAATTTTTTTTCCAATTCTTATGAAATTTTGTATTTATTTACGAATCTATATTGTGTATAAAATGTCCAAATATGAGATTAAAATTTTGAAAAATAACCATAGTTTATTTGAAGCAGTCAACATTTAAAATGCAAGTTTGAAACTAAGGTGCTATCGGAAACTAAATATATCTCGACACAAAAAATCTGGTGTGACCAGCACGGTGCGCAACTTTCTCTTACCGAAGGGTAAGAGAAAGTTGTGTGCTGTGCGCCAGTCACACCAGATTTTTAAAAATGCTGATGGCTACTGAGGGATATTCCACACGCTGATTTGCTTGGGGTCATCAATACCAAGCTTGGCATCACTTTTTTTTTTAAACACTCACACTTTTTTCCATTCACACTCACACACACATATACACAGTCTTTTTGGCAACTTAGGCCATTTAAGACTTTACAATAACCGTTATTGAATATATATATATATATATAAACATGTAAACCAGCAGTGTATATAATTAATTAATACATCACAATTTCGGTCAAATAGATTTTCTACAGAATAATTTTTTCTTTTAAGAATTATTTTACAAGACTATTTACTGATTTTTGTTCTTCCAATCCACTTGGACTTGAAATTAATTTGTAGCGAGAGGTCCTCCTTAACTCGTTTGTCGCTGTCTCCAACTGATCGCCTCAGCAGCCAGACATTCAAGTCGATTAGGGTCTCGTGATTGATGTTATGTTTTCTTGTCTTTTTTTTTTATTTTATTTATTTAAGCTGACCTATAAAAAAATTAAGATAGAAATTTTGCAAAGTTTTCTTATATTTTAGATATTTTTTTAAATAGCCCAATTTAAAATCAAGTCTTTTTTGAGATATATCCCTGTGTGTCCGTAAAGACTCACTACGCAGACCTGCTGCGAGCTTGTGGATCCCTCGATCATTTTCAATCATTTTTACTCGGGGAATTAAAATTAAAATGTTTATCAATAAACAAAAAACTAAACCTTTTTAATAATATAATTTTACTTTACAGATTATTCAAGCAGATGTGCTATCCCTAATGTCCACTATCCTATTTCTGCTTACATCTCCAGCAACTCCTGAGACCTTCCAACCTGATTACAGCAAGAGTGAGTCAAAACTATTTATCTATTTATTGTATGGCGAAGGGCCGAATAATTTATCGCCTCTGCGGATTTATCGCAAGCAAAAGCATTTTTGACTTAATATATCCTAATTATTTAGAATCTTTTTTTCGGCTAATCTTTATTATAAGAATTCTCGGCTTAAGAATCATGAACGTAGAGCTAATGTCAAAAGAGTGAACTAGTGAAGTGTAAGCCAGCATCCTCTTGGAGTAAAGATTAACCTTTTTTTTTTTTTTTTTGAATAAGTTAGGCTACCTATTTTCGGCTTCAGAGACCATTAGGGTTTGATTGTCTCTTTAATCAATAGCGATGTCTAACGGGGGATGTTTCACATGCTTGTTTTTCCGGCCCGAAATTAAACAAAAAAAGACACTATTATATACCAAGAAAAATTACCCCCTACATGAGCCGATCTTATACTATTCTTACATTAAAAAAAAAGAAAATTTTATCTGGTTTTTATAAAGAAACTAAAACACACATTGATTATTTATATATTTTTTTTTATATATATATATTTTTTTTTTTAATTAAATCATAATGTTTCAACTAGAGCGAACAGTTACCAGTTTAAAATTAATTAAATGATTAAATATTGATTAAAAACCCAAATAAATACTTTTTTAATGAATATAACATCTGTCGCATACCTTGTTATTTAATCGATGTAGGATGCAAAATTTTATTACATATAAATAAATGAAAACATTAACTTTTTCACGTTCTTGTCTTCTTCTTCTTCTCATGTTTTCACTCTCTGATTACTAGTTCTTAACTGTTTGACACCTGGGTCTCAGAACAAGGCGAGATAGGAACTCATATGGAGGGGGGCAACTTCTGAAGGGGAAATTTCTCATCATTTACCATGACGTTTCATCTTTTTTTTAATGAATATAATAACATTTGTCACATACCTTGTTAGTTGATGTTGAATGCAAAATGGTGCGGATATTGTGATGTCAGCCAGCCTCAAGAAATGAAAATTTTTTTTTCTATAATTAATTAATCTTTTCGGTAACTTAGGCCATTTAGACTTTCACTTTTAATTTTCTTAAGACCATCTGTTGTATTAATTTTATAGATTTATTGTGATGGGTTAACGTGTTAACGGGGAGTCGGAAGTATCGTTTATCCTTCATTTTTTAGTAGGCCTATACCCTACCTATAGGCCTAAGGTGTTTCGAAAATTTGAATTCGGTGATTCGAAAAATCAAAGTTTAATTTTTTCTTCGGGTCTTATATTCTTCCAATTCTGGCGTGGTTCAGAGACATTGACAAATATATTGATAATCTAAAAGGGGACTGGGTTCGGGCCTCACCCAGTCCGATATGAATTTATTTAAAACATTTGGTTACAAAAGTGTATAAATAAATGTGCCTCGATTCCAATATATAGATACCTATATTAATTAGGTATCGTTTAAAGTCTAAATAGTCTAAGATGCCGAAAAGACTATTTTATTGAAAATTTTAAGATGTTTATTAAATAAATTATTTATATATATATATAATATAAAATATCTAGTCTTGGTTTATGGGGATTACTGTAATTATTGAAAAAAAAGAAAAAGTACCCAATATATAATATTACTGCGTATTTTGCTCTCGGTATTTGATTCATAGTTGAATAATATAACTAACTCATCGTGTTTTTCTTTTTTAAAGTTTTTTTCGTCATTTAGATCTCGTACCTATTATTATAAATTAATTAGTACCTAATATAATTTAGAAAATTTTATCTTTTTGAATGAGAAGCACTTAAACCCCTAGCATAAAAAGAGAGATCTCTACCTCTGTGCTTCCGGGCTTAATCTTTTACATTTTCAATTAATTTATCAACACTATTAATCGTTTATACCAAAAACTCTATGCTAATAATTTTTATTTATTATTCAGAGGGAGGATTGGGCTTCTTAGGAATATGAGAAATAATATTTTTTATTGCCTCTAAGAGTGGCGCTTAGTTAATTCCCTAAGGCAGTAGAAAATCCAGGTGGGGGCGAAGGGGGGCACTCGACCCCCTCCTCCCCAGGCGCATCAAGCCTTTGGCGTCCCTCGATACCGACATAGAGGCCCTAGGGCATCCGACTTTCCAGCTTTTACCTAAATCTCCGGCTTTTTTTTCCCGAAATCTCCAGCTTTTTTGGATGTAAAAAATCAAATTCAATTGCTTTCTTCTGAATGCATATCATAAAGGAAACATATTTTTTTGAATAGCTTGTCATTTTAATTGCATTGTCAGGCAAATTCAGTTTTATATTTAAATAAAATATATAAATAGGGTTTTCTCTTCAGTAATTTGTGCCAGACTTGACACGCTGTTGTTATCCTGAAGGATAACTCTCATGCAAATGATACTGAGGTGGGTTACTGTTTCATTCCTCAGGAGGAGGCATCTCAAATAATAGAATTTGATAATTTTTTGTCATACGGAGATTTGAACTCTAGTTGTTTTCATCTCAGGGTTATAATCTTAATTGCTTTATCCTCATGGCTGATAGCCTCGTCAAGAAGGATACTACTAAAAAAATTAATCTTCAAATTAAATGAAGGATTTTTCAGAGTTATCAGAGTTATACCAATTGTTGATAATAAAAGCCTTTATTTTATTTTAAATATTATTTATTAAATACATATCTTTAAATTATTTTAAGTACAAAAAACATTTTTTTGTTTCATTAAACTTCTGCGTCTATTAATGTTTTTATTTTTATAAACATAAAAACATGAAGCATATATTCAAAATCCCCTAATACTAATTATAATTCTGAGATACTAAATATTATAAAATTTGGCACATTTGAACATTGGAAAAATATATGCTTCGGTTAGACACAGGAGTTCAAAGAATAATGGAATTTTTTTTGACAATCCCCAATCACCCTTACACACTCAATTTAATAAATAGTTAAAATTCAGAGGAGGAAAGAGGAGAGTTCTCATACGCTAACTCGTTTAGCGGTTCGTTGACCATTCGAGGATCTACGTCGATGAGGAGACCGTACTACTGCACCGTTCGGCACTTGAGCGAGAATTTGTTCGAAACTGCGTAGTGAACTTGAGCCTTTATCACCTGAGCATTGTCCGCATGGATAAGGTACGGGATAGGCAGTGGGAAATGAGGGCTGAATCTGGGAGCTGTTCGTGTCATTCCCAGGACAATAGGGATAGAAAACGACGGGAATGAAGCCGATCATTGCCCCTGGTGGAAGCTGACCTTCTTGAATGGCGAGTGCTGTTTGAGGAGGATATGTAGAGGAAGAAGAAGAGGAGCCGCTGGAAGTGTTGTTACTTCCAGGTTGGACAAGGTAGCAAGGACAGGAACCGGGGCTTGGAACAATTGGCAGTGGATAAGGGATGATATAAATTGGCGGCTGTTGACAAGATGAGCAACCTGTAAAAAATCAAATAAATTGTGAATATTTTTAAAATCAAACATTTTTCTCTATTTAGTAAATTTGGACCAAATATTTCACTTTCTCTTACCTATACTGTATATATGTTAATATATAGAGAGAAAATAGAAAGTATTGCATTCATGTCAAAAGTTTTTCAAAGATATTGAATTGATTCGGTTTTTTGAGTATCCCTGATTCTAATAAAAATGGGTTCGGCTAGTCTTTGTGGTAAAAAATTCTCAAGAACGGGAAAGGACTTCGAGATTGAAATTGGATATTTAAGTTAGGTACCTCCCTGACATGTAACACGAAAATTTTGTGTATTAGGCCCGCTTTACTAAAAAAATCCGATAATTCCCTAATGTTGTTTTAATTTTTTTTTTATGAGGAACCCAAACAGACTTGTTAGGGACTCCTGAAAATTGTTTTAAAAATGTTTAAAAGGATAAATTCATCTTCATATTTCTTCAAAATTTTTCTTATTTTTAAAGATTTTTGGTCCAAATTGACTTTCTGCGCCCTTATTTTAGGCTAATAAAAAGAAAGGTAAAAAAAAAATTCAAAGTTACCTACCAGTTGTGCCGGCTCTAATGCCAACACAAAGTTATGATAGTAAATTTTTCTCTTTTTCTTTAAATTTCTGATTATAAACAGTGAAAGTGTTTTAAAACTCAAAATTTAAATTAAATTAAATATACCGGGTTGTCCTGGGTGGCCTGGTTGACCGGGTTGTCCTGGGTAGCCTGGTTGACCGGGTTGTCCTGGGTAGCCTGGTTGACCGGGTTGTCCTGGGTGGCCTGGTTGACCGGGCTGTCCTGGGTAGCCTGGTTGGCCGGGTTGTCCTGGGTAGCCTGGTTGACCAGGTTGTCCTGGGTAACCTGGTTGGCCTATATATGCAGTAAATTTTATTTCTTAATTTATAAGCTTATAAGGACAGTATAAATGTAATAAAAATAAAGGGTCGGACTAAGCCGAGCGCACAATTTTGGCCACACACTATTAAAGAAAAAAAATATTGACCCCCCCCCCCTAGAACCCTCCTAGTGACCCAATGTATTACATATCATATATCATTTTACTCGGGAGAAAGTCTAGTTTCTGAAAATATTAACATATATAGAGGTAAGTGAAAGTAAAAAAAAAGGGAGGAAGCCGTGAGGCTTCAAATAAAGTACCACATTAATTTGGCCTATTTTGGTCCAATTAAAAATTATTAATTGTCACCAAAAATGACCCTTAAATATCAAATTTCACACCTCTAGCTCATCGGGAAGTCTTTTGAAAATAGATTAATTCGCGTGAGGTTTCAAATAAAGAACCACATTAGTTTGGCCTATTTTGATAAAAACCTGCATACAGTGTTGTCACTAAAAATGACCTTTAAATATCAATTTCACACCTCTAGCTCATCGGGAAGTGCAAAGACTAAAAGTTGGTGCCCTTGAAAGAGTAAATTAAATAAAAGCGTTTAATTAATTAAAAAGGGAAATAATGGAATTTTTTTTTCACCTCTAACAGTTTTTCAAGCTTTAATTCAATCGAATGATTTAAGAGAGAGAAAATATAAAATTTTACCTGGTTGTCCTGGTCTTCCAGGTTGTCCTGGTCGGCCTGGTTGTCCTGGTTGTCCTGGCTGTCCGGGTTGTCCTGGTTGACCGGGTCTGCCTGGTTCACCTGGATATCCAGGCTGTCCTGGTTGCCCTGGATATCCGGGCTGTCCTGGTTGCCCTGGTTCTGGATATCCTGGTTGTCCTGGTTGACCTGGTCTGCCTGGTTGTCCTGGTTGACCTGGTCTGCCGGGTTGTCCTGGATGTCCGGGCTGTCCTGGTTGTCCGGGCCGTCCTGGTTGACCTGGTCTGCCTGGTTCACCTGGGTATCCAGGCTGCCCTGGTTCTGGATATCCTGGCTGGCCTGGTTGTCCTGGTCTGCCTGGTTGACCTGGTTGTCCTGGTTGACTTGGTCTGCCGGGTTGTCCTGGATGTCCGGGCTGTCCTGGTTGTCCGGGCCGTCCTGGTTGACCTGGTCTGCCTGGTTCACCTGGGTATCCAGGCTGCCCTGGTTCTGGATATCCTGGTTGTCCTGGCCCTCCTGGCTGTCCTGGTTGTCCTGGATGTCCGGGCTGTCCTGGTTGACCGGGTCTGCCTGGTTCACCTGGGTATCCAGGCTGTCCTGGTTGCCCTGGTTCTGGATATCCTGGTTGTCCTGGCCCTCCTGGCTGGCCTGGTTGTCCTGGATGACCAGGCTGTCCTGGTCTGCCTGGTTGTCCTGGATGTCCGGGTTCTCCTGGCTCTCCCGGTTGTCCTGGTCGGCCTGGTTGACCTGGCTGTCCTGGTTGACCTGGTCTGCCTGGTTGTCCTGGATGCCCGGGTTCTCCTGGCTCTCCCGGTTGTCCTGGTCGGCCTGGTTGACCTGGCTGACTTGGTTCTCCTGGATGTCCAGGTTGTCCTGGATAACCTGGTTGTTCTAAGTAGAAAAAATATAAAAAACCTTCTGTAGTGAATTTAACTGTCACCCGTAATTAGTGAATTTATTTACTGATCTGAACATCTATTTTTGTCTAATGTCTCCTCCTCTCACTGTTACGCGTACTCCAACATCACCATTCCACCTGTTCATTTCTTTTTTTTTCTTTTTTATAATAAATCTCTAAAGAGGTTTCTTATATATATATATATACTGTATATGCGTTTAATTTCCTAGGCTTCAAAGAGAATTCTCTAGAAATGATGTGCCATAACTATCTCATAAAATATATGACCTTTAGCTTTTATACTTTATATTGAAAGAAATTTGATTAAAAAATTTTGCTTAAATCTTGAAATAAAAATAAAGGGTCTTACTGTATGTAAATTGGATTTTTTTACCTCCCTTTGAAGTTTATTCTCCCTCCTCGATGATCGGTACATTTGAAACGTTAGATAGATTTATTTTTCTTACATAAAGGGTGTTTCTGTAATACGAGGATAAAATTCTCAAGGGTGGTTATCTGGTCGAAATTAAGGAAAGGGCTCCAATAAACAAATCGAAAAAAGCATATTTCACCAGATATCCTATTTTGTTAATTGTTTCACAAAATAATTTATAGCTCAGCTCAGGAAGGGTTTTAACAATTTATTTTTTTCCCCCAACTACAATATAACATTTGATAGAAGCGTGGTATCGACTAAATATGTAGCAAAAATATATAATTTTTTAGAAGAATGGCAGGAATTAATCACACTTACACACTCGAGAAATATATAATTTTGTGAAAAATGAGGAAAAAAAACGGATATCTGTTGAAAGAAGCGTTCTCAGACATATCGCCTGCTGAGAATGATAGTGTCGAAATTCCGAGATTCAACGATTCGAGAAAAGGCTGAAAAACAAATAATAGGCCAGTATCAATATCAAAGAATGGAATTCTATTTTCGCCACTTAGACACTCAAAAGAGAAGACCTAACAATTTTTGGTAGGCTTAACCCAAAAATTTGAATTTTCGGACTTTTGCCAATTTGCTTCTCAGCAGGAGATACACTTTATTTATAAAGTCCTTTTCTTTAATCGAAAAAAATAGAAACACACATGAAATTATTTTGGGATTCAGAATGTATAAATTAAAAAACTAATCATTTTTATTTGTTTTAATTTACGGGTTGCGGGAAAATTATCTGGAATGAAAATGCTGTTATTGGGAACACAACAAAAATAGGCACATTAAATGAATTTGATTAGTAACAAACAAGAAAACAATTAGAATTATTTTCTATATTTATTGCTTAAATTTAATTGTTTAGATTAAAAATTTTATTTAATAAAAATAATCAAACATAAAGACATAAATAAGGAAGTCCATTCAAGAGATTCAGAGATAAAAAATTATGGAGTGCCCGCGATATCAGGAGAGTGGATTTTATTTTGAAAATAAATGATTTTTCAAAATATTTAAATTCTAAAGTATTAATAATTAATATAATTACAAAAAAATAAAATAAATAAATGGAATTACCTGGCTCACCTGGTTGACCAGGATGTCCTGGTCTTCCGGGTTGACCGGGATGTCCTGGTCCTCCTGGATATCCTGGTTGGCCGGGCTCTCCGGGATGGCCTGGGTGACCTGGATATCCTGGTTGGCTTGGTTGTCCGGGTTGTCCTGGTCTTCCTGGTTGGCCGGGCTGTCCAGGTCTTCCTGGTTGGCCAGGCTGTCCTGGCTGTCCCGGTTGTCCAGGCTGTCCTGGATGATCTGGTCCTCCTGGATATCCTGGTTGGCTTGGCAGCCCTGGTTGTCCGGGTTGACCTGGCCGACCAGGCTGTCCTGGTTCACCTGGATATCCTGGTTGTCCTGGACCTCCTGGGTGACCTGGTTGGCTTGGCTGTCCAGGGTGACCTGGATATCCTGGTTGGCTTGGTTGTCCTGGCTGTCCGGGCTGTCCTGGGTGGCCTGGTCCTCCTGGGTAACCTGGTTGGCCTGGCTGTCCTGGTTGACCGGGTTGTCCTGGGTATCCTGGTTGACCTGGCTGTTCGGGTTGGCTTGGGTGGCCTGGATATCCTGGTTGACTGGGTTGTCCTGGTCCTCCTGGGTATCCTGGATGTCCTGGCTGTCCGGGTTGTCCTGGGTGGCCTGGTCCTCCTGGGTATCCTGGTTGACCTGGTAGGTTGGCCTGGTTGACCGGGTTGTCCTGGTCTTCCTGGTTGACCTGGGTGTCCGGGTTGGCCTGGGTGGCCTGGATATCCTGGTTGGCCTGGCTGTCCGGGTTGGCCTGGGTGGCCTGGCTCTCCTGGTTGACCTGGTCCTCCTGGGTATCCTGGTTGACCGGGTTGTCCTGGTCCTCCTGGATGACCTGGTTGGCCTGGCTGTCCGGGTTGGCTTGGGTGGCCTGGCTGTCCTGGTTGACCGGGTTGTCCTGGTCCTCCTGGGTATCCTGGTTGACCGGGTTGCCCTGGTCCTCCTGGATGACCTGGTTGGCCTGGGTATCCTGGTTGGCTTGGCTGTCCTGGTTGACCGGGTTGTCCTGGTCCTCCTGGATGACCTGGTTGGCCTGGCTGTCCGGGTTGGCTTGGGTGGCCTGGCTGTCCTGGTTGACCGGGTTGTCCTGGTCCTCCTGGGTATCCTGGTTGGCCTGGCTGTCCTGGATGCCCGGTCCTCCTGGGTATCCTGGTTGACTTGGGTGGCCTGGCTGTCCTGGTTGACCGGGTTGTCCTGGTCTTCCTGGATGGCCTGGTTGACCCGGTTGTCCTGGTTGTCCTGGACCTCCTGGGTATCCTGGTTGGCCTGGGTGTCCTGGTCCTCCTGGATGACCTGGTTGGCTTGGCTGTCCGGGTTGGCTTGGGTGGCCTGGCTGTCCTGGTTGACCGGGTTGTCCTGGTCCTCCTGGGTATCCTGGTTGGCCTGGGTGTCCTGGTCGACCTGGTTGACCTGGTTCCTGGTTCCCTGGCCGGTCTGGTTCTGGTATCCTGGCTGGCCTGGTTGTCCTGGTCTCCTGGTTGACCTGGTTGTCCTGGTTGACTTGGCTGCCGGGTTGTCCTGGATGTCCTGGCTGTCCTGGTTGTCCGGGCTGTCCTGGTTGGCCTGGCTGCCTGGTTGACCTGGCTGTCCTGGACCTCCTGGGTATCCTGGTTGGCCTGGGTGTCCTGGTCTACCTGGTTGACCCGGTTGTCCTGGTTGTCCTGGACCTCCTGGGTATCCTGGTTGGCCTGGTTGTCCGTGTCCTGGTTCCCTCCTCCTGGGTATCCTGGTTGGCTTGGCTGTCCTGGTTGACCTGCTCCTGGGTATCCTGGTCACCTGGCTGTCCGGGTTGGCCTGGGTTGACCTGGTCCTCCTGGGTATCCTGGTTGGCCTGGCTGTCCTGGACCTCCTGGGTATCCTGGTTGGCCTGGGTGTCCTGGTCGACCTGGTTGACCCGGTTGTCCTGGTTGTCCTGGGTATCCTGGTTGGCCTGGCTGTCCTGGACCTCCTGGGTATCCTGGTTGACCGGGTTGTCCTGGTCCTCCTGGATGACCTGGTTGGCTTGGCTGTCCGGGTTGGCTTGGGTGGCCTGGCAGTCCTGGTTGACCGGGTTGTCCTGGTCCTCCTGGGTATCCTGGTTGGCCTGGGTGTCCTGGACCTCCTGGGTATCCTGGTTGGCCTGGGTGTCCTGGTCTACCTGGTTGACCCGGTTGTCCTGGTTGTCCTGGACCTCCTGGGTATCCTGGTTGGCCTGGGTGTCCTGGTCGACCTGGTTGTCCTGGGCTGTCCTGGTTGCCCCGGTCCTCCTGGGTATCCTGGTTGGCTTGGCTGTCCTGGTTGCCCTGGGTGTCCTGGTCCTCCTGGGTATCCTGGTTGGCTTGGTTTTCCTGGTTGTCCGGGTTGACCTGGCTGACCAGGTTGCCCTGGATGCCCCGCTCCTCCTGGATAACCTGGTTGACCCTGTTGTCCGGGTCTTCCTGGTTGTCCTGGTTGACCTCCAGGAAGACTTGGTTTTTCTGTAAATTAATTAAATCCTACATCTAAAACATTCGATTTTTTAAAGTAAACAAATCTTTAATTTCATTCTAAACTTTATTTATCTGGATCTATTACTACTCCTTTAGTCGTGTAAATAGCTAATGACAGATTTGATGGTCCCACATACTCTATTTGCTAGCTCCGTCTTATAAATTATCATTCAATGACATCAATGTTATAAATTTCCTATCAATTTATTAAGAAAAAAAAATCTGGTGTGACTGGCGCACAGCACACAACTTTCTCTTACCTTCGGAATCGAAAGTTGTGTACTGTGCTTGTCACACCAGATTTTTTGTGTCGACAGGCATTTAGTTTCCGACAGTATGGAACATTCGATTTTCAAGATGTAAAATTTATAAGTATAGCGAAATATTTATATTAATATTTTGTTACCATGGCAACCATTTCTCCTATCTTTTCTATGGAGTACAAGAGTAAAGTGGTCTTCAGAAGATTTCAATCACAAAATGAGAATATACATTTTATTGAGAATCTAAAAAATAATTGATTTTTGAATTAAAAAAAAAATCGTTGGAGCAAATTTAGAGAAAATCGAAAAAAACTGAAAAAGTGCATCAGTAAAGTACTAGTACTCTTTGGTCGATTTTGTTCAAAAGCTTCGTGTCACGTCCCATGGGGGTGCCTAACTTAAATATAAAATTTCAACCTCCTAGCTCTTTCCGTTCTTGAGATATTTTGTTCACAGACACACACACAGACAGACAGACAGACACACAGACAGACCATGTCGCGAAAACCACTTTTTTGGATTCAGGGGACCTCAAAACGTGAAGATCCATCAAAATCTCGACATCGAATTTTTGACATGAATCCAATACTTTCTCTCTCTATATATATTAACATAGATATAGAGGTAAGAGAATGTAAAAATATATATTTGTAGTCCCAATGAATTTAACAAATTTTGAGGATAATATGTCTTCTTTCTCTCGTCTCTGGTATATTTTATTTAATTTCTTTAAGATCATTAAGCTTATATAAAAAATACAAATTACATACTTCTTAAAGTATGTAAATTACTCTACAAAATACTTTTGTAAGAATTTAATATTATTAGTAAACAAACTACACATAATAACATTTAACACATTCTACACTTACAAAGGATTAGATTGGAATTTTTACTCACAATAAATTAGTAACAAATATTACACGAACTAATTAATTAATTAAATAGGATAGAAGATGAAGAATAAACTTCCAATTTATACTAAAAATTTCTTTAAATGAATCAAACCGTAAGTGGGGATGAAATTTCCAAGCAGAACAATCTATAAAGCGACTTTGTGCAATCAAAGATACATTTAACTAGCCAACTTCAAAAAATCAATCAAGTTTTTTGGGGAAATATTTCTTATCTCCCGAAAAATTTTAAATAGCTACTTATAATGTGGGTCTTGCCCGGGAGCCGTGGCTCAGTTAATATAATTCTTTAAACCATATATTTTTTTTGTAATTTGATGACTAACTTGATTGATTTAAAGAAATTTTAGGCAGAAGTGCAATGCTATTGTAAATATTATAATAAAAAAACATTTTTCTTTTTCAAGTTTTTTAATAAGTAGGCTTATGCCGGTTTGCAAGAAAACAATTCTATAAATATCTAAAGGTCTGTTAGTAAACATCGCTTTGAGCGCTAAAATTATAGGCTGGCTATGCTAAATTAACTTTAAAGAAACCGTTTACTATTCTCTTCTTTGCCCTCAGGATGGAAAACTTTGGTTCCGCAAAGTAAAAAATGTTCAGCAAAAAATTTCGTGTGAAAAAAAATTTAGTTTCTTAAAAAAAAAAAATTTTCAGTTCGGGCCCCCCCCCCCCCCGAAAAAAATTTCTATATACGCCCCTGTATGTAGTTGATCATTTGACCGCAAGGGCGCATTGTCAAATTGTTTAATTTATAATAGTACCAAAATTATAAAATAAATAAAAATCTTAACGGGGGTATATTAGTATTGTTTAAATTTTAATCGTTAATATTAGGTTAAAAAACAAAAAGTGTTTAAATATTTAAATATCATAAAATGAAAATAATAAATACATTGGTAGCTCTGACTGCCAGATGTTAAATTATAAAGAAACTGGGACTATACTATAACCTCATTTTTTCACTTCGTCAGATGAATATCTATAATAATTAATAATATCGCTTAATACGTTTCAGAAATTAAAGAAAACTCAATTAAATTAATGTATTTATATATTATCTTTCTCCCGTGATAATATAGCCACTATTTTTCTTTTTTATTTCAATGAAACAAATAAGGTTAGTGGATACTTTATAGTTTAAAGGTCCGAATTTCAACATTTAGTTAAAGAAATATTTTACGAACCAATAACCTTTAAAAACGTTCTTGCAACACAAAATTATTTAGCGGAAGGTTTAAAGGACGAAAATCGTTTAACGGACCGTTAAATAGTTCTTGAAACCCGGCATAATTCTGAAAACACATTGTTACCCATTATCTATTTATTATTAAATATTTTTTATAAAGAAATAATAAGTAAAATGTATTTAAATAATCTCTTCAGATAAGTGGCTCACCAAGGAAATGGCTGGAAGGCAACCTGCCCGACCCTCCTTCCCCTCTTCTCGGAGAGCAAAATTAGAATATACATTTCAAAAAGCATCTAAATAAAAAATAATTGGAATATGAATTTTAATCAAAATCGTTGGTATAAATTTTGAAAAAAAAAAAAAAAAAAAACTTTCAGTATAAAGTAATTGTAATCTTTTCCTGAGTTAGTGAGGTGCGTAGCTAATTTCAATGAAATTTCAACCTTGTAACCTTTCCCGTTCTTGAGATTTTGTTGTAACACACTCAAAGACCATTTTGTGGGATTCACTTTGTTAGAATCAGGGACCTTCAAATGTATTTCCACCAAAATCCCGACACCGAATTTTTACCACGATCGCGATATTTTCTATATATTAATATTATATTAACATATTTATGTAAGTGTAGACAGGGAAAACTAGATGAAACTTGAAAAGGAAAAATTTGAAGTTTTTTATTATAACTAATAAATTTTAAATTAAAATGAACTTAGAAAGCAATTATAAAAAGAGGGCAAAAAATCTACCAAATCAATGAATTAAATAACTAACCGGTCATACACGGACAAGGCGAAGTGCCTTCTTGGTTAGGGCCTTCTGTAGTTTCTCCTGGAATTCAAGGAATGGTTTTTGTTTCACCTTTCTTTCTAAAAATTTGTAGTTCTAAATCTTTCTTTTTTTTGGATTTAATTTATTTGGAAATAAATATTTTAAATAATAATAAACTCTCTACCTGGTCTTCCTGGGTAGCCTCCTGGTCCGCCGGGTCCTCCTGGTCCTCCTGGGCCTCCTGGTCCACTTGGTCCACCTGGGCCGCTTGGTCCTCCTGGGTATCCTCCGGGGCCTCCTGGTCCTCCTGGACCACCAGGTCCTCCTGGTCCACTTGGTCCACCTGGTCCGCTTGGTCCGCCTGGATAACTTCCTGGTCCTCCTGGATGTCCTCCTGGTCCTCCTGGACCACCTGGGCCGCCGGGTCCTCCTGGTGTTCCTGGCCGACCTGGACTACCAGGATATCCTCCTGGACCGCCGGGTCCTCCTGGTCCACTTGGTCCGCCGGGTCCTCCTGGACCTCCAGGTCCGCTTGGCCCGCCTGGGTAACTTCCTGGTCCTCCTGGGTGTCCTCCTGGTCCTCCTGGTCCTCCTGGTCCTCCAGGCCCACTTGGTCCACCTGGTCCGCTTGGCCCGCCTGGGTAGCTTCCTGGTCCTCCTGGGTGTCCACCTGGTCCGCCTGGTCCTCCTGGTCCTCCAGGCCCACTTGGTCCACCTGGTCCGCTTGGTCCTCCTGGGTAACTTCCTGGGCCTCCTGGATGTCCGCCTGGTCCTCCGGGTCCGCCTGCTCCTCCTGGTCCACCTGGATAACTTCCTGGGCCACCTGGTCCTCCTGGGTAACCTCCTGGTGATCCTGGATATCCACCAGGTCCTCCTGGTCCGCCAGGTCCTCCTGGGCCACCTGGTGTTCCTGGTCTTCCCGGGCTTCCTGGATATCCTCCTGGTCCACTTGGGCCTCCGGGACCACTTGGTCCACCTGGTCCTCCAGGACCTCCGGGTCCCCCTGGATACGTTCCAGATCCTCCTAAAATATTAATATATTTTATAAATATTATATTTTATTATCATGGTTCATATGATATAGTGAAAAATTTTAATTTTCATATTCACTTTAACAAAATACTATCTGCTCATCCTACAAGGGGGGTCTTTGCATGGACGTGTCCAGAGGGGGAGGGGAAAGGGGAGCGGCAGCCCCCCTTCCAAATACAAAATTAAAATAAAAAAAAAAATATAAATAACAATTCTGGTGTAACTGGTCGCATAGCACGCAACTTTGGTAAGAGAAAGTTGTTTTATATGCTAGTCACAACAGATTTTTTGTGTCGATATATATTTAGTTCCCAACAGTACGGTACATTTGAATTCAAGATGTAAAATTTATATGTGAAAATATTTATATTTTGTTACCATGGCAACTATTTCTCTTATCTTTCGTATGAAACACAAAAATAAAGTGTGCTTCAAACTATTTCAAGAGCAAAATGAGAATATTCATTTTAAAGAGCATCTAAAAAATAATGGATTTATGAATTTTAATCAAAATCGTAAATCGAAAATAACTGAAAAAAGTACATCAGTAAAGTACTAGTACTCTTTGTCCAATTTTGTTCAAAAGCTTTGTGTTCCGTCTCAGGGAGGTACCTAACTTAAATATAACATTTCAACCTTCGATCTTGAGATACTTTGTTCACAGACACACAGACAATGTTTCGAAAACCACTTTTTTGGATTCATAGGACATTAAAACCTATATATCCATCAAAATCTCGACATCGAATTTTTGACATGAAACCAATACTTTCTCTCTATATAGGCCTACTGTATATATAAATATATATATCTAGGTAAGAGAAAGTAAAAACTGAAAAATTCACGCTATCTGAGAAAAGATAAAACCTACTAGTGACTCCATCCCCTATCTCCAATTAGGTTATGGCATTTAATAATATAAAAAAATGGACATTAGAAAAGTTGCCCCCCCCTTTCGTTATGAGGTGGATACGCCCATTGGTCTATGCTACTTTCTCCATAATTTTTTTTAATTAATATTTCCAAATTGATTACTTTCCATCGTTTGCTTGTTGGCTTTCTTCTTATTTTGTTAGACCTTGCAGCATCTTAGATAAATGGTATAGACTTTAACGATATTCATATTAATTATCTACGATATACATATGTGAGATTCCAATTATTTATATCATTTGGTGTTCAAATGATTTAAATAAATTCATTGAATTCATTGGACCTCCCCACGCCCCTTGTCTTCCAGACTATCTTTATTGAGTCAACAACTATAGCCTCTCGACCACGGGGAGGGGGACGACTTTCTCTCTAAAGCCAGTGTCTAATTTTTTTAAATTATTTAAAAGATAATTATGAATTCAGAATTTTTTAATTTTAGTTTTCTTGATAATAAAATCATCTCTTCGAAAAAAATTTCAACAAAAATCCGTCATATAGTTTTTGAGCTCATGTGTTCGGGTTAAAATAATATTATTGCAATATTCACAATTTTACAATTAAAAATAATGATGTGATAACAAGATGTAAATCAACTACGACTACTTACATATTACGTTCTTTTATTTTTAGCAATATACGGTATAGACTACCATATATACCTAATATATGTAATAATATTTTTTACCTGGTCCTCCTGGCCCTCCTGGTCCGCCAGGATATCCTGGCTTTCCTGGTCTTCCCGGTTGTCCTGGATATCCTCCTGGTCCACTGGGTCCTCCTGGCCCCCCCTGGTCCTCCTGGTCCACCTGGTCCACTGGGTCCTCCCGGGCCTCCTCCTCCTCCACTTGGCCCACTGGGATAAGTACCTGATCCTCCTGGCCGGCCAGGTGGTTTCCCTCCTATTAAAAAGAAATAATATTGTTTACCTTATTTTTAGAGCAAAAATCATTATTTAAACTTCCTCTAGCTCAACTTCCTAAAAGGACAAGGCCCACCATGTCGGTTGGCGCTACTCGGGCGGTATACAGGTGTTGTGTGATCAGTACAGCGGGACCTCTCAACCTTTATCTTGGTTTTCTAGATCGGAGAGGCCGCTACTTCTGAGATTTAAGTAGCTCCCCAATTTTAATTGCTAGGTGAACCTCGTACCAGACCCCAAATGAGAAATATTATCTTGCCGGGCCCAGGAATCGAACCAGAGTCTCCGCAGCAGTGGTCAGACGTGCTAACCACACCTCCGCAGAGAGTCTCTATTATTTAAACAATAATTCAAAACTTTTCCAACCCATACATCATTTATATACCTGGTGTTATGGCGGGCCCAGGTCCACTTGCTGCTCCAGATCCATCCGGTCGTGGAGTAGGAGGAACCGGTCTTCCTGGCATCGCTCCTCCTGGCGCTTTTCCACAACCTTTTGGGAAGTATAGCTGATCCCAAGGCGTGATATGGCCATGATGATGATGGTGATGATCTTCATCATCCCCACCACCACCCTCACCTTCCTCGTGATGATGTTCTTGATCTGGATCGTGTGGATGAAGGAAAATTTCGACTGGCTGTCCAGGTGTTACCACCCGATATCCTATATCAAAATATTTTATAATTGAAAAATGTAAATTTGATAATTAATAAATGTAAATTAAGTAATAATTATGATATGACTCACCCCAGCCATCGGAAACATAGTGATAGACTCGAAGGTCACCATTTGGATCTATATATCCATAACATCCATAAACGACCCCATCAGGGCCTCTTGTTTCGTGATGAAACTGTCCATCAGGGCCGACTTCATATCCAAATTCGTATGCACCTGTAAAATTAATAAAATACAAAAATTAGAATTCAACTTTATTTAAAAAGAATGTTTAAATTTTAAAAAATATAGTTAAAAATGCTGTGTTATAGTTGGACAAAATTTGTAATATAATGAGATCCCAAATCATACAACCCTCTAAAAAATCTGATGGGTCACATAGCACACAACTTTCTCTTACCTTCGGTAATTGAAAGTTGTGGTACGCCAGATTTTTTGTGTAAACATAGACAGGGAAAATATTAGAATTTTTTTTTAAATATGGATAAGCATCTAATCTAATTTTTATCAAAATCAAAATATATAAATATATATCGTCAAAAGTCTTATATGGCCTGAGTTTCCGAAAAGACTGTGTGAATGTGTGTGTGTTTGAGTGTGAGTGTGAATGAGAAAAAAGTGTGTTTAAAAAAAAACTTGATTAAAAAATTAATTGCTTAATCGCATTTGAAAAAAAATATAATGATAAGGTGGCATTTTCTTACTTAAGAATGAATTATAGAGAAAAAGAAAAAGCCGAAACCCGGTTTTGTTTTATTAGTACAAGTTTATCTAGAGAAGGAAACTTTTAATACTCTAGATGAATTTTTTGGAGAAGATCCAATATGCATAAATCAACTCAAAGTTATGTCGTTGACACACGAAATAAGAACTCGAAACGCTGGGAAAAATTCTTTTGACATTACAAAACAGTAAATATTATTTGTATTTTGAAAAAACTGTGTGTTATTCGCACATATTAAACAACATATTGTGCTTTCATTTCTCATTGATTAGGATTCACTTTCGTTTTTTATTTACTTTTTCAAATTTTCTTAACTTTTCATAAAGTTTTTTATTTTGCCCGTTTACTTTCCAAAAAATTCGGGAATGCCTTCCATTAGACTTCCACGTACAAATGCGTAATTCAATTAAAATTGTAAAAATTGGGGAATGACTTCTCCAAAATTTTCTCGTATATTCTAAAAAACTATTTTTGTAATTATGTGTGTGTGTCTGTCTATTTTATTCTTTGACATTTTCTCGAAAACTCGATAGTTTTTGAAATAATAAGCAAAGAAAAAGACAATTTTCGCTAATTTTGAAAAAAAAAAGTTGGAAATCCGACCATTTTTGAAGGAGTTATGAGCAAAAAACCAAAAAAGAGGTTTTTTTTTTTTTTTAATTTAAACCGATGATCAAAAAAATCTCAAAATTTACCAGGATGGAAGGGGTATTGAAAAATATCAAAAAATGGAGGAAATCAAAAATTAAAATTTTTCAAACCGTTCGAGTTGGGGTGGTGGAATGCTCCATATATATAGTATAGTACCTATTCCGTATAGGCCTATACTTCTTATAGGAGAAATTAAAAATAGAATAAAACATCAAATGCTTACTTGTATTGAAATTCTGCTCGTGATATTGTGTTTTATCTTCATTATCTATAGAAACTAGCACTTCCTTTTCCGAATTGTCTTGGTGATCATGGTCATCTTTGAATCTTCGCCTCTGTGCGCCGACCGCCGACAGGCTCAGCAGCACCTTTGTAAAAAAAAAAAAAAAAAAATTAAAAGTTACTTAAAGTTAATTATTAGTATTAATACCTAATCAATCACTTTCTTTTGCCTTCGCTAAGTGAAAGTTGTGTTCTATGCTTGACTCACATTTTAGAGCATGCTTAGAAATATTATTTTTCAATTAAAAATAATAGGCCTACAAAAAAAAAGTTATATTTCGATTTTATTGTTGATATATATATACCTTGTATATTAATATAAATTTCAAACTATTTAAATGATCTATTTCGTTATTGATTTATATCATTCACACCAATTTAGATTCCTTGTCACATGTCATATCTATTTCCCCCTATTTTTCTATACTATTAATCATATATTATTTTTTAAACGACTCACAGATGGGTAGTAAATTTATTCATACAATAGCTTTTGTACGAGACATGAAAAAAAATTTAAGATTATTAATATTCGAGAATCTATCATACATCTAAGTTTTTTTTTTTTTATATATATGTTGGCCTTGCTCTCATGAAAAATGATTTCTCTCACCATTTTTGTACTCTGATTTGAATATTGTCTATTGAAAAGCGAAAGTGTGTGAAATGATACAACATACGGGATGATGAATTGAAGACACCCACATCGTGATTCAACTCAATTGAGTAATCAAATTAACTCCGTTCTGGCGTCAGATGTTACAATGTTATAAATACTTTTTTAATCCTGAATAAAACCTAGATAGAGAGATTTAATTATAATTTAATCAATCGATTATAATATAATCGAGAGCAACTGTTTGTTTGTTTTTTTACGAATGAATACAAGCCAATTATATACGTAGATGTAAACTTGGTTGTCTATCTTAGAAAATGAAGGGGAAAACAGCTTTTTGATTGCTATTATAACTTTATTTCTTATTATTACTTATTATTATTATTATTACCCAGATCCTAGAAATAGTTTTTCCCAATTAGAGAAAGAAATGTCTTCTTTTAATTTGTTTTTCTGCCCAGCTCCTTGATTTCAATTGATTAGTAACCATTTTAATGGAAATAAATTTGTGTCGCTTAGGATATAAGAAGAACCTAAGACGCTAAGAACAAGAGCCGAGATATATACCTTTGGGCTACTCCCCAGTGGCCTCTGAAATTTAATTTATCTATAAATATTTATTTTTTGGATATTTTTGATTAGAGATTTAGAGATTATATCTGGAAAGCCAATTGCTTTAATCCGGTGTAGTATGACATGTCTATCTTCCGACAACCTTGATAAAGGTTCTCTCTTCAGTAATTAGTGTCAGACCTGACACTTTATGCTTACTTTCTTTCATGGGAATAATAATGAGGTGGGTTCCCGATTCATACCTCAGAGGTTTTTTTTTTTTTTTTTTTTTTTAATTTGTTCAAAGCCTTTTTCGACAACGGGGGCCATTTAGACTCCGTCTCTTCAATTTATTGGTAGCCAATTAAATTGAAATAAATTGTTGCATGAGACGAACCTGCGACCCTTGGTACAGAAGGTCAGCACGCTAACCACTAGCACCAAGGCCCGAGAGCTCCTTTCTCAGGGGGTGGTATCTCAATAATTTTTTGCCATGAAGTGCATTTGAACTCGAGTTGCCTCTGAGACTATAAACTCCAAAAGTGGGCAAGTTGAACATAACCCCTTTCTCTATTTATTTATATAAAAACAAAGTTCTTAAACAAGAAGCTAAGTCGGTGTTTTAGAAGTTTATATATTTATTTATTTATTCAAAAAAAAAAAAAACTTGTTTTGCCATACTGTTAATATAATTAATTCGCACATATAAATTAACCAGTCAGCAAAGAATATAAATTTTTTTTTTATCAAAGTGTAAGATAGAAAAAAGACATTAAGAAGAAGAAGATAAGAAAACTAACTCTCCTTAATGGATTCAAATGTTAATGGTCAAATTAAGCAGAGGATGTGTGAAATATCTGACTTTTTTTCTTTTGATTATAAGCTGTTTCAAAAGTTTAGTATTAATTTAATTTACTATTTTCTTACAAATTAATTTAAATAACTATGGAGTGATAATGTTAATCGTTCACCTATATGGAGAGGATAATAATAAATACCTAAGTTGATATAATCTTTAATGCAAAAAAAAAAAAAGATTTTTGAATTATTTTGACTTTTGAAATTTATTTAACACGCTTTTTTCTCATTCACACTCACACACACATTCACACAGTCTTTTCGGCAACTCATGCCATATAAGACTTTGACGATAACCGTTATTAATTAATATACATATTGGGGATCCAGGCGTTCTTATTTAAGCCATTTGGTATCCAAATGGCTTAAATAAATTCATCGGACTGCCTGGGGTCCGAACCCGCTGCTCTTGGTATACGAGGTTAGCACGCTAACCCCTACACAAAGCCCGAAGGCATTTATTTAACAAATATAGTAGAAACTAAAATATCCGGACTTCAGATCCGGATGATCCTCTATTATCCGAGCGAAAGGAAAAAGAGATATTTTACAATTTATTTTTCTTGTTTTTCCAATTGTATTCAGATTTCTTTTTCTTGGTTCGGATATTCAAGTTAATACTGTATTTATTTCTTAATCAGAGGACTTAACTCCCACCCCCTCTTTCGTCGCATTTCTTAAAATTTTTTCATATACAACCATCTTGAAATCTTTTTATCTTTTTTTTGACACTCCTGAAAAATTTCACCCTTCATTCGATCATTCTCTGCCCAGTTCCGAATCTATTAAACTCTAGTATTCCATATAGGGTAAGAAAAAGTAAAATATAAAAAAAAAATGATTTATAAATACCCTAAAAAATTCTTAAATTTTTCAAATTTTTGAACAAACTTTCTTGAACCCCCCCCATCAAAAATTTCTGTCTACGACTATCAAAATTCACTATAATATGATTTTTCTACCATTAATAGTATAAACTTTTATCAATATCACCGATTAGTCGATATAGATCTACATATAGGTTATAACATTGATCGAATTCTTATAAGAAGAATTATTTTCAATAAACTGCATAAGTTTATATTACAATCCATTTCTATTTTTTTTTTTTTATATATTAGATATTTAAATACATGTAAAATTTAATAAACGTTGGGACAAATAATAAAATTTTTAATAAACTCAACAACTGTTGCTTATGTTGTTGTTTCACTTTTAATAAACAATAACTTATATTTCTCAGTCATGTTATCAAAACATAAATTTTCATACTGCAAATAGTCATAAATAATCTTACTCTAATTTAATTTGTCCTTTGACTTTTTTGTCTAACGAATTTAAAAACAAAAAAAAAAAGTTCTCATTACGCTTGAAGTATTTGATAAGGAATTATGGGATTTTTTTCTGATAAAATATTTAACATGTATATAAATATATTTTTTTAAACTTTTAATTAAAGGATGCTCGAATAATGAATTCAGCATTTTTCTTATCTTTAGTTTTATTTCATTTTAAATTTTAAATCACTTATTTCACAGTGGTTGTTATAATTATGGCTCAACTTTTTTTTAAAATCCCCTTCAATGTTTTAATAATATATTTTTATATCCTCCTAAAAGGAAGGTAGAAAAAAAAATATATTTTCATTTGCATTATAATTTTTGTGTTTTGATCCTTGGAACTGATCTATAAATGTTGTTTGTGTTTAAGAGGATTAGCGAATCGTGGATATAATTTTCACATTCACTGTTTGATTTCATACAAATATATGTTATATTACTGAGAATTGATCAAATATGGGTATATTTAACTTCACAAAAAAACTCATAGAAAGTTTGAGTGCCTGCATCGCCCTCTTCGCGGAACCAGTTTTACTTGGGAGTATGGATGGATGCCTATCTGTCAGATTGAAGGCGATAACGAATCTTTCAAGGAATTTAAATAAAATTCATCTCACAATATTTTCAATCAAATATATTTCGTTTATTCATAATTTCTTGATTCTATTCAGCCCTGTTTCCCAACCTAGAACGCGCTGACCCCCCATTAGTTTGCGACTTCTCTTTAAATGACAGTTAAATTAAAAAAAAAACTTATAGGTTATGTAAGAAAAAAATATTGGCCCCCACTAGAGCGCCCCCTAATTGTCCGATGTTTACCAAAAGCTTTTCAGTTCTTGGCCTCTACCCCTAGTTTATGGGTGCAAAATTTCTAAACAATTGAACAAATAGTTTTTGAGTTTTCGTTGACGAAAAAAATTACCACAGACACACACACAGACATCATTCCAAAAACTACTTAAATGGATTCAGGGGGGGGACCTCAAAACGCATTTTAGCAGCTTCAGAAAAATTTCAATTTTTTTTTACGATTACATTAACTTTACCTGTCCAACCTCTGGTTGGTGGGCAAAGTTAAAAAAACAGAAAGTAAGAAAAAATTTTATTTGAATGGTGAAGATGCAGTCTGAGAAATGCTTTTAGGTAGTAGCTAAATAATCGACTTTTTAGAAGCATTTAATTAAACAAATACAAATGGTCCATGTATTTATGTGAATAATTCCTAGGCTGACGATTGATAAATAAAGTTTAGCCGAAACATCTCTTAATTTTAATTTTTTTTTTTTTGTAAAACAATTAATAACTTAATAAAAATATTTAACGATCAGTGAGAAAGAGATTAATGAGGTTAATAGGTAGCAAGTTAATTTTATATCTCATATAACATTAAATATCGATTAAATATCTAATAAATAGGTCTATTACTAACTCAGGATTATAAGGTTTTATCTCTACCCTCTGACTGCGAACGACTTCTCAAATGCCGAGAAAAAAATTAGGATTTTTATTAAAGTAATATGATGATA
This sequence comes from Euborellia annulipes, assembly GCA_023213315.1. Classification (NCBI taxonomy): domain Eukaryota; kingdom Metazoa; phylum Arthropoda; class Insecta; order Dermaptera; family Anisolabididae; genus Euborellia; species Euborellia annulipes. The sequence continues at coordinate 56,087 of JAKCPI010015045.1, read as the reverse complement.
AATTATTTTAAAAGAACATGAATGATTTAATAATAAGTTCCAAGAGCTGATAAAAGGGAGCCTTGGGCTATGTCCAATCAACAACGTTTCGTTGAGAGTTAATCTTTGATTTTCCGCTCTTGTTGCTACTAGGACTTTTGCCAATTTGTCCCTTTCCCTTCTCTCACTCTCTCTTTCTCATTTTAGTCCCTATTGAAAGATAGACAAGCGGCTGGGGTTAAATTGAATTACCTGTTTTTTTTTTCTTGGTATCACCTAAAAGAAACATTTTATTAAATTAAATGTATGAAAAATACCAAGAAAAAAAGTATAATTTCATTAAACATCAAAATGAATATTTTTTTTTATATTTTATAAGTGGATAAATGAAGGGGTCGTACCAGGGACGTACGAGGGGGGGGGGGGGGAGGCTCCGAGGCGGCATGGGCCTCCAAATATTTATCTTTGAGAGAGCACGGGCCACAGAAATATTTTTGTGTATGGAGGAGGGAGATATTTAAAAATAAGTTCTCCCGAAAAATTCAATATACACCTCTGGTACAAAATGTATATAGGTCTCCTCCTCTACTGACGCCCCAGGCCCCCAACTGTCTCGGTACGACCCCGCCCCTGGGTCAGACGCAGATATTGTATAGTTCTGAGATGTTTCACTTTTAAACTTTTGAAACAAACCAAACAAAAAGATCTGGTGTGACTGGTCGCACCAGATTTTTGGTTTTGACATATGATTAGTTTCAACCGATATACTTGTAGTGGAATTCAAGATGTAATAAAATTTATAAGGGAAAATATTTATATTTTGTTACCATGGCAACCATTTCTCCTATCTTATCTATGAAGCACAAGAGTAAAGTGTGCTTCAAACAATTTTGAGGGCAAAATGAGAATATACATTTGAAAGAGCATCTAAAAAATAATTGATTTTTGAATTTTAATTAAAATAGAGCGAATTTTAAGTAAATCGAAAAAAAACTGAAGAAGTACATCAGTAAAGTACTAGTACTTTTAGGCCGATCTTGTTTAAAAGCTTATTTTCACGCTCCAGTGGTATGTCTAACATAAATATAAAATTTCAGCCTCATAGGTAGCTCAATTCCTTCATGCTTAAAATTGAAATGTACTGTACCTATATCCATCAAAATCTCGACATCAAATTTTGGACATGAATCCAATACTTTCTCTCTCTATTTATTAATATATAATTATATATAGAGGAAGAGAAAGTAAAAATAAAAAAGTTATTTTTGAATAACTAAATCATGTTTTATTTCTATAATAATTCCTCTAAAAATAAAATCAAGAGTGGGATATAGTCTAAAAAGAGAAATATTAAATATTCATTCACTTTGAAATCCCTCTTTCTCTTTATTCTGAGCTCTAATTTAGTCAGAGTAAATTTGTTGGGGTCATAAGTTCATCCGGGCTAAATGGATTTATATTTAGATATTTAAGTATAATCGGAACATTCAGGGAATTTTTTTTTTTAAGCAAAATATATTACAATTTGATTTCATAAAATACTAATAAATACCAATAGTATTTTTAATAATATTAGTAAATAAATATATTTTTGATTAAAGGGAAAATACATAAAACTCAAAATTTTTTATTGTAATTTGTGATTATCTCGAAATTATGTGTGATTTTCCTAAAATGGGAGGGAGGGCATTGATCTGGAAATGTTTTTCAGGTGCTGCTGCCCACATCTCTCCCGTTTGGAAAAAATATTTGCATATCAAAGGTGAATGAAATGGGAAATATATTAGGCGAATATAAACAGTTATATTATAGGTTGCCACAAAATAAATACATCTATCTATTGGGGGGGTCCAGTCATTCTTATTTAAGTCATTTGGTATCCAAATGGCTTAAATAAAATCATCGGACTGCCTGAGATCCGAATCCTTGACCCTTGGTATACAAAGCAGGAGCTCTGCCAACTACGCCAAGTCCGAGAACCCGTCTTTTCTTAATTATGAAAAAAAAAAAATTATTACGATTCCAATCCAGTGCCTGCTTGAGAATTTGTTTACATTCATAGAATACACAAATGGAAAGCATACATAAATACTTCACTATACATTTCCTATGGAAGAAATCATAACTTTAAGAATTAATTACTCAAAAAGTTATAGGAATTTCGGGATGAAAATAATTTTCCTGTAATCCCTAGAAGGTCCTCTTTAAGCATAAAAAATTTCTTTTTGAAAATCCAACGGGAAGTTGCCCAAATAGAGCGTGACAGACAGACAGACGGACAGACGCGACATTAGCGAATTATATAAATAGATTCTTTTTTAATTAGAAAAATATATAAGAAAGGAACTCTATGAGTAGGGCAGCCAGCGAAAATAAAAAACCTTTATATTATTTCGTCTACGTTTCGGGAACTGTTCCCGAAACGTAGACGAAATAATATAAAGGTTTTTTATTTTCGCTGGCTGCCCTACTCATAGAGTTCCTTTCTTCAATCATCACCACAGCCATTCTTCTACTCTTCATAGAAAAATATATAAAATATATCCTTATTGATATTTCAATATAAATTGAATCCAAAAAGTGAATTAAAAATAATAAACATTATAAATAAATAATACATTTATATGACTCTACAAAGTTTGGATGCTGACCCTTTATTTCTTTTTTTTTTTTTTTATTCTATATTAATATTTGCTCTTTTCATTCAGATGATTTTTTTAAGCAATTTTCTATTTTTTTTTTTTTTTTTTTTAACAATGACTTTTAAATAATAGCAATTCTATTTTTAGCATTAGAGCTGAGCGACTCGCCGCTCATCTCCCTCCCACTCCTTCCGTCGCCCCCTCTATCCAGCCTTTGGCTCCTTCGCATCTTTTCTTCCCCCACTCCCTCCGACGCCTCTCTCTCTCTCTCTCTCTCTCCCGCCTTTGGCTTCTTCGCGCCCTTTCCCCTCACTCCTCGAGTGGATGCCGACCGACTAACTACACTGATTTAAAACCTCTCTCATTTTGCATCCAAAAAATTGGTAAATACCATTATTATTATCATTATTTGAAAATGTAATTGATTATCTTTATTTTGTGTGATTTTCATGTTAATCACTTTATAATTACCTTTAAAAATAGAAGAATTGATTTTGGTTCATTTTTTCAAATCATTAACAGATAGCTTAATTCCAAAGAATAAATAAATATAATCTCTCTTCAAATATAATTTTTCAACAAGTAGCAAATTGATTTCAACAATTTGTTGCCATTGTGATAATATAAATTAATTTAAAACCTATTAATAATTAAAATATTATAGGTTATATAGTTATTTGAATAGAACATTGATTGCACATGCATTAAAATTGGATTCAATTAATACAAGTGAAAAAGTGAATCAGAAATTTTTTTTTAAGAAAACCTTGATAATATTTGTAGACAAAATGTGGACAAATTTGATGTTCTTGAGGGATGAGTAGTCAATTGCTACACCGTAAAAAAGGAATATAGAATACAACCGTTCATAATGCATAATAAATTATTAAAATATATTTACACGTATATTATTTTACGTAGTTGAAAATATTATTTTTTAAGAATTTTTTTTTTAATTAACTCAATCACTTTTTTTGAATGCTGGGAAATATAATGACTATCTCTCTCTTGTCTCTGAACCTGTTTGATTTATTTTTATATTTTTAATTCTTTTATTTTATGAGCACCTTTTTTTATCTATTTAAATTTTTTTTTTTTTTTTTTTTTTTTTTATAAAAAAAAAAAAACATTCACACTTTTTTCTCATTCACACTCACACACACATTCACACTGTCTTTTTGGCAACTCAGGCCATATAAGATATTTACGATAACCGTTATTGATTTAATATACTTATATGGGGTCCAGGCATTCTTATTTAAGCCATTTGGTATCCATTTGGCTTAAGTAAAATCATCGGACTGCCTGGGGTCCGAACGTCGCGTTTGGAATACGAGGTTAGCAGGCTAACCTCTACAGCAGCGTTTTCCAAACGGTGAGGCGCGCCTACCTAGGGGGCCGCGGACTAGTCTAAGGGGAGGCGCGAATATTAGCCACAGCGAACAATTTTCCAAACTCAGCCAAAATTATTTCTTTTATTGTGACGTTTAGGCCACTAGTCTAGGGCCGGAGGCGAGAATAAATGAAATTTTAATTTCAAAATTAAAATTGGCTTTTTTCATACAAAACTAAAATTTCATTTATTGTCGCCTCCGGCTCTTAAGAAGGCCGAAACGTCACAATAATTTTGGCTACATATGACTAGGAATTTTTTTTTTGACTCCGCTTTAATATAAATTTATATTTTTTAGCATTAAAAATTTTTCTTTTTGCATTATTTTAAAAAATATGGGGGGGGGGGGAGGCGCCTTATGATTAAATATTTTTAAGGGAGGCCTTTTAACATAAAGTTTGGAAACCACTGCTCTACAGCAAGCCCCGAGGGCATCTATATAAATTAAAATAAATGATTTATTCAATCCTTTCTTTAACCTGAGGCAAATAAAGGTTCTTCATGTTTGTTTAAATAAAATTAAATAATAAATATCGCAATCTTTTTTGTTAATTTCAAGGATTTTTTTAAACTTGAACGAGTTATGATTTTTGAGCGAGAAGGTTAGAACACAAAATATAGGGTAAGAAGAGTAAAAAGTAAAAAGAGATATGAACATCCTTTGACAATCCTTTGAATATTTATTTAAATCCTTTAAATAATAAATATGCCTGATCTCATGTATCGTAAATAATATAAAAAATATCTTTTAAAATCTAGAATATAAGACTAAAAGTTGATTAAAAACAGCATTTTTTTTACAATTAATTTTTTTTAAATTTATTTGTTTTAGGTGAAACAAGAAAGCATCAAATGTGAAATGGACTCGAATTGATCGCATAAGCATCCATCCATCTTTGAAGATTTATGTTAATTCACTCATCTCCAGGGCTTTATACAGGTCAGCAATCACTACTTTAACAATATATTATTATGAATTGAAATATGTATGATCTGTCCAGTTACATCTCAACTCTTATGGCTAATTTCCTTTTTACTTTAAAGGGGATTGTTTTTCCTTTGTTAATGGATCGCAATTTGTTATTTTAAAAACCCGGAATAAAATTTTTTTTATTTCTTAAAAAAAAAAAAAGATATAAGTTAATGAATCCATTTAAAACTTAAATTTATATCTATTAACAGAAAATGGTCCTTCAATATAAAAACTGAAAGATTTTTGTTAAAAAAAAGTGGTCATTTGAAATAAATACAATAAAAAGATTCAAGATAAATTAGATAGAGCAGAGACATTCTTATAAAGAACGAGAGATGAAATGCGGTAAAGAAATGATATGCTTAAAGGGTTCTAACTAGAGGTGAACAAAATGAAAATGACAATGTCATTCTTGACGATGATAACTTTTTGCTGGCGGTGTTTTAGAATAATATTTTTATCTTCTAGCAGGTATCCGTGGAAATATAGACTTTTAAATGATTTTTTTAGCAGAATGCTTCGTCTATAGCAGAGTTTCCCAACTTTTTAAAGTTCACGGCACCCCTACGGGGCTTTGGGAATAACTACTGATTATTGAAGTTGGGAATTAACTTTACCCACTAGGGGCACCCTTCCTTGAATTTAAAAAAAAAATAAGTTTAATATGTAAATTTATTGATATTTAAGAAAATCAGGTTAAGTCTCAAAATTGACAAAAGTCAAAATACTTTTTTTTCGCTCTCTACTAATAACTCATTTCAAATTAGCCTAAATAGAAACTCAATTTTTATTAAGGCTGAACGCACACCAATCGAGCAAAAACGTTTTTGCCTAAAACTGTTTTTTCAATGCTTTTCTATGGATCAACGCACACCGAAGAGATAAAACACAATTGGACATAATTCGACATCATCGAACAAAATGTTTTGTCCGAAAACGTTTTTGCTCGATCGGTGTGCGTTGGTATCGAGCAAAACATTACTGGAAGCAAACTGCCTATTGGAAGCAAAATAATTTTTTTTTATAATTTTTAAAAACACTCACACTTTTTCCCATTCACACACACACAGGCTTCTCTGCATCTCAGGCCATATAAGACTAAACGATACTCATTTTTTAGTTTACATATTGGGGGTTCAGGCATTCTTATTTATTTATTTGATACCCAAATGGCTCTGGAAGCAAAATGCTCGATGACAAAACAATTTGCTCAATGATAAAACATTTTACTCGATCGGTGCGCGTTGGCATCGAGCAAAACGTTTTGCTCTTGGACAAAACATTTTGATCGAAAACGTTTTTGCTCGATTGGTGTGCGTTCAGCCTTAAATAATTATATTGATATTTATATATTTTTACAACATGAAAAGTAGCAGATTCAGATAAAATTTAAAGCCTCCGTTTTTCACAAATTAATGAGAAATTTCGGGAAAACTTTATTATACCATCATCAGTCCTTCAAAATTCTTTAGGTCATATGGGCACAATACATTCATATATATGTTTTCATAGGGCGAGTGGTTCTATTATTCAGTGAAAATGATTCTCCCCATACATAGGCGTAGCCACGGGGGGGTTTTGGGGGGTCCAAACCCCCCCCATTGGACCCAAGCCATGACTAGATATTTAAGCTCTATAATACAAAATACTTTTTCTCTCTATATATTTCATATATAGGGTAAGAGAAAGTAAAATATAATAATTTTCTCTAGCTTAAAAAAAAAAAAAAATTAAATAAAACGCAAAAAATTCGAGAAAATTCAGAATTTTTCCATTGAAAAGAATTGATTTTTGTTATGCTTTATAAAAAATTAAAGCCGCTTAAAATTGATTAAATCTCGCAAATGAAAAATAATAAAAATTATTATATAAATAAATTTTTTATATTTTTTTTTAAAGAGGTCTGAGATAGGAGTCAGGAGAAACACATAGAGAGGCACCCCGGTATTTTAGGGCCATATACATAAAATTAAGAGATTTGCATTATTTATTGCCTGATACGAGTTGATTGAAAAATTGCGGCACTTTATTAAGAAAGGGCGGGCCCGAACCACCTCGAGGGGGGGTCCAGGGGGGGGCGAAGCGAAGGTGGGGTAAGTGGCTAGTCATATATTTCATTAGACGCCTTATACTGCCCTATTAGTCGGGGGGGGGGGGAGAAATAATTCTAAACCCCCCCATCAAAAATTTCTGGCTACGCCTATGTCCCCATATGACCAACTCCGGGACCTAAACAATTTTGAATCACTGATGATGGGGCAATAAAATTTACCAGAAATGTCTCATTTATTTATGAGGCAATAGGCTTTATATTTTTGGCTGCTCCTGCTCCTTTCCTGTAGTATAAACAAACAGCCCCTGATTTCATTGATTTATATATTTTTATTTATTTTTCAAAATTTTATTCAAGCTTGGTCGTGTATGATAACTGACATATAAAGCAAGTTGAATTTAAGGTCAATAAATCTTCTTAAATACAAGTTTATAATAAATTTAATTCGAAATCTAGTCAAATGAATATAAATGATATATTCTTATTCCCCCCCCTCCACCACCCCCTTTCATCTTCTCCGCCTCACCCCCTGAATAATAAATAATTTCCAAGTAAATGGAGAATTAATTAATTTTGGAACAGAGGGCAGTAATAATAATAATAAGGCAGATTCTCCCTCTTCTCTAGAGGGAATCGATTCATATTATAATGTGGAGGAAAGTTTTCATGACTGGGGATGAGAATTGAAGTAAATTGGTCCCCGGGCATCTTCCAAAAAGTGTCATCTATAAGTCTATTGTTATCTTGCTTTTGTTTTATTGCTCTCAAGAGATAGGCTATTTTGCATTCAGAAAACAAATTGATTATCTTTATTAAATAATCTTTAAATAGCTAATCCAGGCACGTGCCTAAAAATATTTCATCAGCAGGGCTCAACAAATCATGATTTAATTTTCCAAATATAGGAATATACTAGAATTATTTCTGAACTTGTTTTTGAATGTATTTTAGTAGACTAATTAAGAGATATGATTATAAACATTGTAGATCTGTGTCGTGTGTTTATCTAATATTAACAACGACCTTTCATATTATTCTGTAAATATTTCGATGATCACACCTTTTTTCAAAACACTAACTCGATTTTATTAGATTTTTCTTAGAAAGATATTAATTTTGTATTATGTGCCGATCAAAGCAAGTTTGTATATTTTTTAACTCTTATACCCCCACGGTATTTAATAATTTCATATAATTAATAATGATTTTCTTTTACAAAATCCATATGCAAATTGAATATTTATTTGAATATTTGATCATGTTTTTGTGAAAAATTCATGATAAACTGGGATGACGCCATTCATGAATTTTAGGAAATATTTAATAGAAAAACAAATTTCATTATCATCCCACTAATTATCATTTCATATATTCTATATTCAGAGAATGAAAATTACATTTTAATTAACGAATATTTTCATGTGGTAATAATTAGGTCTATTTCATTTCATCATATTTTGAATTACCCTGTACTGTCCTATTATATGTTCGAGTACGGAAGACAACCCTATAAATTCAAACATTTATTTTTTTCCTCTACTAACTATATTTTATATACATTGAAAATGGAAACGTGTATTTCCCGAGTAATAGAATTTTTTATTGTTTTAACACTTGATACATTGCAAACAAGGTGTATATTATTCAAAAAAAATTTATGAAAAGTTAAAAAAAATAAATAAAAATAATTTCTTTTATTCTTCTTTAAAAATGAATTATTACTAACTATATACAGGTAAAAATTTTATTTTTAAAAACTGCATCTATGAAATAAATATATTAATAGTCAGATAGCAAGATATTTCTTAAACTATCAATTTCAAGTCACAAATAACTTTAACGTTGCTAGTATTTGAAGGTATTATTTAAAAAAAAAATTTTCATCCCCCGAGGCCCTCTTGTAAATTGAATCTTCCACTCGCCTTCTCCACTGGGTTCGTATTCCGTTTCATGCGACAAAAATTCATTTAAATTGAATTGGCTAACAATAAATTTAAATCAATAGGGATGGGATCTAAATGGCCTTCGATGCCGAAAAAGACATAAAAAATAAAAATACCGCTCACACCAACAAAATGGCATTAATTCAGGGGCGTATATAGAAATTTTTTTCGGGGGGGGGCCCGAACTCAAAAATTTTTCTGCGGAAAATTTTTTTTTAAGAAACTATATTTTTTTCACACGAAATTTTTGCGGAACAATTTTTCTATTGCGGAACCAAAGTTGTCCATCCTGCGGAAAAATTTGTTGCACTGATGTCTGTATATCCCTATATATGTATATGTGTTTGGGAAATTTCGGGGGGGGCCGGGCCCCTCGGCCCCCCCCCTTATATACGCCCCTGCATTAATTTGTCCCTGAATATATTTTTATAGTCCTTCAAATATCGTTCTAAATTCTAGATAGTATAGTAAATTTGGAAACAAATTAATTTTAATATTTTTTTTTTTATAATTTTATAGATAAATATTTGCCCAAGAGAACGTCTTTGGACATGTCTCCTTTGAAATGGACACGCGTTGATTGCATAAGCACCCATCTTTGAAGATTTATGCAGACAAACTTAATTCACCTGTCCACCAGGACTTTAAACAGGTCAGCAATCTCCATAACGATATTTTATTTGAAATTAATGATAATCTTTGTATATATTGCCTTCCTTTTCTTCTCCATCTTTTTATAGATTTACTAACCTAGTTAAAAATTCAATTTCAAATAGATAGAGAGAAAATTCTTTATATATTATCTTAGAAAAATACCAAATTCTATAATTTCTTGCATGAGTTATTTTTTTTCATTCACTTGTTTAATATGATATTCCCCACTCTGGGTTTTATGACAAATATTTTTCCCTTTCTATTTCTAAAACAAATAGGGCCTAAATACAAATCCTATTATCAAGGTTCACAAAATCCGATATATTCGCATATAGCTTGAAATCTCAATTGAAACTATTATTACAAAAACCCTATATTCATTATTACCTTTGAATAAGCGAAAAAGCAAAGTAATTTCCTTTTCAAAAAAAAAAAAAAAATTAGTTTTTCTCTTTGATATGTATGATAGAAAATAATAGAAAAAAAAAATCATTGATCTGATTTTTTTTTTCAATTTCTTTTAAACGGAAAAATAATAATTAAAAATAAAAATCTGGTGTGACTGGCGCACAGCACACAACTTTCTCTTACCTTCGGTAATCGAAAGTTGTGTTCTGTGCTTGTCACAGCAGATTTTTTGTGTCGACATATATTTAGTTCCCGACAGTACGGAACATATGAATTCAGATGTACAATTTATAAGTATGGGAAAATATTTATATTTTGTAACCATGGCAACCATTTCTCCTATCTTCCCTATGAAATACAAGAGTAAAGTGGTCTTCAGAAGATTTCAATTGCAAAATGAGAATATACATTTTAAAGAGAATCTAAAAATTAATTGATTTTTGAATTTAAAAAAAAATCGTTGGACCAAATTTTGAGAAAATCGAAAAAAACTGAAAAAGTACATCAGTAAAGTACTAGTACTCTTTGGCCGATTTTGATTAAAAGCTTATTTTTCCGGTCCTACGAGGTTGAAATTTTATTTTAAGTTAAACACCTTAAATATAAAATTTCAACCTCGTAGCTCAATTCCTTCATGGTTAAAATTGAACACAGACACACACACACACACACACACACACACACACACACACACACACACACACACACACACACACACACACACACACACACACACACACACACACACACACACACACACACACACACACACACACACACACACACACACACACACACACACACACACACCCGAGAGAGAGAGACAGAGAGACAGACCATGTCGCGAAAACCACTTTTTTGTATTCAGGGGACCTCAAAACGTGAAGATCCATCAAAATCTCGACATCGAATTTTTGACATGAATCCAATACTTTCTCTCTATATATATATTTCATATATACATAGGTAAGAGAAAGTAAAAATGAAAGTGAAAATGAAACAAAATCATCATTGGGAGTTGAAATCTTCTCCCCCTCAGGTTCAAGACTAGAAAAAATTATCAGTAACGCTTTGGTAACAAATACTTTTCTATTAAACAATTAATTTAAGTTCTGAATTCTATGTTTGGACTGTTTCAAATCCATATATTAAGCCGTTATCTGATTGTTTCAAATATTTTCAATAGGCTAATGATTATAGGAAAATTAAAAAAAAAGTAAATACAATAGGTCACATGTTTCAAAATTACTATTTTTTAACACTATTGTAAATTTTGACATTCATTTGTCATCATCAAAAGTGATTTTACAACTAAATCACTTCTGATGACATATGAGTGCCGAAATGTACAATAAATATTAAAAAGATTTTTAATAAAACTTTGAAACTTATAAGCTAGTGTTTTTAATTTAATTTTTCAAATTTTCAAAATTCCATTTGTCTTTTATTATTATATTTAAGAGAAGTTTTTCTCGTGCCTAGGTTCCAGGGTTCGTATCCCGTCCCAAGTTAGGAAAATTTATTTCATTTTAATTGGCTACCAATCATTTGAAATATATAGGATGGGGTCTAAATGGCCTTAGATGCCGAAAAGACATTAAAAAAAGAGTTGCTTTGTTTATCGTTTAAAAACACCCATGGAGAGAAAAACCCACATTTTCTCCATTTTTACTTTCTCTTACCTCTATATATATGTTAATATATAGAGAGAGAAAGTATTGGATTCATGTCAAAAATTCGATGTCGAGATTTTGAGGGATCTTTACGTTTTGAGGTCCCCTGTATCCAAAAAAGTGGTTTTCGCGACATGGTCTGTCTGTCTGTGTGTGTGGGTGGGTGTGTGTGTTCAATTTTAAGCATGAAGGAATTGAGCTAGGAGGTTGAAATTTTATATTTAAGTTAAACACCTCCCGGGAGCGTGAAAATAAGCTTTTAATCAAAATCGGCCAAAGAGTACTAGTACTTTACTGATGTACTTTTTCAGTTTTTTTCGATTTTCTCAAAATTTGCTCCAACGATTTTTTTTAAAATTCAAAAATCAATTATTTTTTAGATTCTCTATAAAATGTATATTCTCATTTTGTGATTGAAATCTTCTGAAGACCACTTTACTCTTGTACTCCATAGAAAAGATAGGAGAAATGGTTGCCATGGTAACAAAATATAAATATTTTCCCATACTTATAAATTTTACATCAGAATTCAAATATTCCCTACTGCCGGGAACTAAATACATGTCGACACAAAAAATCTGGTGTGACAAGCACAGTACACAACTTTCGATTACCGAAGGTAAGAGAAAGTTGTGTGCTGGCGCCAGTCACACCAGATTTTTTACTTTCTCTTACCTATGTATATATGTAATATATATATAGAGAGAAAGTATTGGATTCATGTCAAAAAATCGATGTCGAGATTTTGATGGATCTTCACGTTTTGAAGTCCCCTGAATCCAAAAAATCTGGTGTGACTGGCGCACAGCACACAACTTTCTCTTACCCTTCGGTAAGAGAAAGTTGTGCACCGTGCTGGTCACACCAGATTTTTTGTGTCGAGATATATTTAGTTTCCGATAGCACCTTAGTTTCAAACTTGCATTTTAAATGTTGACTGCTTCAAATAAACTATGGTTATTTTTCAAAATTTTAATCTCATATTTGGACATTTTATACACAATATAGATTCGTAAATAAATACAAAATTTCATAAGAATTGGGAAAAAAATTTTAAATGCCTAAAAAGTTCCAAAGGGGACCCCCTTTTGAATCGAAATTAACATACAAATCCCTATAGGAAATTAACATTGTTTCTATGCGAAGATAAGGTGGAAAGGGAATTTAAAAAGAGTAGAGAGAGACGATAATGTTTGCAAGTGGGAGAGATATATATATATGTTTTCTTGGAAACAATTAAAACAGAAATAAAAAAAAAATAAATGGGAATTTAAATAATAATTGATTTTTAATCTAATAAAAAGAAAAAGATTTAAATTCCGTTACCATGGCAACCAGTTCTATCTTTCCTATGAAGAACAAGAGTAAAGTGGTCTTCAGAAGATTTCAACGGCAAAATGAGAATATACATTTTAAAGAGCATCTAAAAAATAGTTCATTTATGAATTTAAAAAAAAAAATCCTTGGAGGGAATTTTGAGAAAATCGAAAAAAACTGAAAAAGTACATCAGTAAAGTACTAGTACTTTTTGGCCGATTTTGTTCAAAAGCTTATTTTGAGATTCTTCAAAGGTACCTAAGTTAAATATAAAATTTCAATCCGCTAGCTCAACTCCTTCATGCTAAAAAAATGGTTCCACACACACAGACACACAGACACACACACACACAGACCAATTTGCGGGACCCACTTTTTTGGACTCAGGGGACCTCAAAACATGTATATCCATCAAAATCTCGACATCGAATTTTTGACATGATCGCAATACTTTCTCTCTCTATATATTTCATATATAGGGTAAGAGAAAGTAATCTCTCTCTATATATTTCATATATAGGGTAAGAGAAAGTAAAAAGTGGTTTTCGCGACATGGTCTGTCTGTGGGTGGGTGGGTGTGTGGGTGTGTGTTCAATTTTAAGCATGAAGGAATTGAGCTACGAGGTTGAAATTTTATATTTAAGTTAAACACCCCCCGGGACCGGAAAAATAAGCTTTTAATCAAAATCGGCCAAAGAGTACTAGTACTTTACTGATGTACTTTTTCAGTTTTTTTCGATTTTCTCAAAATTTGCTCCAACGATTTTTTTTAAAATTCAAAAAATCAATTATTTTTTAGATGCTCTTTAAAATGTATATTCTCATTTTGCCATTGAAATCTTCTGAAGACCTCTTTACTCTTGTATTTCATAGGGAAGGATAGGAGAAATGGTTGCCATGGTAACAAAATATAAATATTTTCCCATACTTATAAATTTTACATCTGAATTCAAATGTTCCGTACTGTCGGGAACTAAATATATTTCGACACGAAAAATCTGGTGTGACAAGCACAGAACACAACTTTCGATTACCGAAGGTAAGAGAAAGTTGTGTGCTGTCCGCCAGTCACGCCAGATTTTTCTATTAAATGTTTAATATATTTCTACTATGTATGATATTATCACCATTCTATTCTAATAGAGATTCCAGCATACTAGCGCATTTGAATATTCACATTCTTGATATATTCAATATTCATTAATAAATTCCAAAGCGGGGAAAGACAGAGTGAGAAACGTTATAATTGCATTTATCAGATTTAAAAAAACTGATTAATCCAGATGTTGTTATCTAATCATCAAATTCACTAATTTCCCCTTGAAGAAATTAAATTGCATCAATAATTATTAACCATAAGTTATATCTATTTATAAAGTTTCATCCAATATTGTTAAAGGATGATAATCAATCTCTTGTGAATAAATTTCATTGAGGAGAATTTTCCAACACTTCCTCTCTATATATTGGTGGAATATAAAATAAATTAATTAGATTTGCTATTTAAGTCGTCCCATGAGATTGTCTATCTTCTATCTTAAACCTAGTGCACACTGGGATGATTCATTGTCAGTGCCTCTGTCGTGGATGTGAATCTGGCCTGCACGATAATCCGAGCGGCTTGGTTCCAAAGTGCATCTGGTGCGTGGCGGGCAGTATTTCGCAGGGGTGTCAATCTCATTCCGTTCTCCATTTTTATTGTGTGAAGGTCATGCCCAAATATGTTCCACACTTTACTCTTATACTAGATAGGGGAAATGATTCCCATTGTAACAAATTGTATGCAATTTCTATGCTTTGATATTATATAGAGATTTCTAGAGCTCTGATGAATTACTGAAGCCCTTGGGTCAGGGCACAGTGGTAGAGTCTCCGCTTCTTGTGGTAGGGTTAAAGGGTTTACATCCCGTCTCATGCGACAAAATTTATTTCAATTGGCTACCAATAAATGGTCTAAATGGCCTTCAATGCCAAAAAAGATCTTAAATAAATAAAAGGAAAAAAAAAAAAACAACTGGGCACTAAATATATCTTGAAATAAAAAAAATTTGGTGTGATCTTTAATTCTAACATATGGACAGAAATTACGACACAAAAAATCTGGAGTAACAAGTATAGTACACAACTTTCAATTACCAAAGGTAAGAGAAAATTGTGTGCTGTGCGACCAGATACACCAGATTTTTACTTTAACGTAAATAATTTAATAGATATTTATTTAAATTTTTTTTTTTTTTTTTTTGTTTGGTTCGAAGCTCAAACATCCCGTTAAATAAATCTCTATCCATACATATTTCGATAACAATACTTCTAATTTTTAATTAATCATTAGCGAATCAATTCACACCGAAAACGAGAGTGAGAAGGTCTCTTGAAAGAGCGCTCTTTAGATAAAGATCAATAAATAATAATTTCCATGAATCATCATC
Source organism: Euborellia annulipes (assembly GCA_023213315.1). Lineage (NCBI taxonomy): Eukaryota > Metazoa > Arthropoda > Insecta > Dermaptera > Anisolabididae > Euborellia > Euborellia annulipes. Next base: position 40,623 of record JAKCPI010015045.1, on the reverse strand, counting down.
ATCATTCAACGTTGTCAATATATAATTATATGTAATTTGACAAAAGAGTGCTTCGGATGCACTATAATAATAATAATAATGATAACCAGGTCGATAATGACCATGCTAAATTTGATCAGCAACTGGCAAATGTCGACACATTCGTGATCTTTCCGATGAGGCGTCTCTGATTGCGTCATCGCATGAAATTGAAAGGTTTTTTTTTTTTTTTGCTATCTTTCAACTTGTTTACTTTCTCTTACCTTTGTATATATATGTAATATGGAAAGTATTGGATTCATGTCCCCTGAATCCAAAAAATCTGGTGTGATGGCCCCACCAGATTTTTTGTGTCGACCTGTATATTTTTTTTTTTTTTTCAACATTCACACTTTTTCTCATTCACACTCACACTCACACACACATTCACAGTCTTTTCGGCAACTCAGGCCATTTAAGACTTTTTTGACGATAACCGTTATGAATATATATTATTATTTGGGGTCCAGGCATTTTTATTTAAGCCATTTGGTATCCAAATGCCTTAAATAAAATTATCGGACTACCTGGGGTCCGAACCCGCGACGTTCGGTATAGAAGGTAGGCACGCTACCGACTACTCCAAGCCCCGTGGGCGACATGTATATTTAGTTTCCGAAGACAGTACGGTACATTCGATTTTCAAGATGTAAAATTTATAAGGAAAATATTTATATTTTGTTACTATGGCAACCATTTCTCCTATCTTTTCTATGGAGTACAAGAGTAAAGTAGTCTTCAGAAGATTTCAATGGTAAAATAAGAATATACGATTTTAAAGATAATCTAAAAAAATAATAATTGATTTTTGAATTTCAATCAAAATCGTTGGAGCGAATTTTAAGAAAATAAAAAAAAAAATTGAAAAAGTGCATCAGTAAAGTATTAGTACTCTTTGGTCGATTTTGTTCAAAAACTTCGTGTCACGCCCCATGAGGGTACCTATCTTAAATATAAAATTTCAACTTCCAAGCTCTTTTCGTTCTTGAGATATTTTGTTCACAGACACAGACACACGCACATACCCACAGACAGACCATGTCGCGAAAACCACTTTTTTGGATTCAGGCGACCTCAAAACGTGTATATCCCTTTAAAATCTCGACATCGAATTTTTGTCATGAATCCAATTCTTTCTCTCTCTATATATCAACATATTTATAGAGGTAAGAGAAAGTAAAAAGAGCTGAATAGCTTCGGCTGCAACCGGTAATAAATAAAAAACAAAAAATACAAAATATAATTTTATCAAAAAATACATAATATATTGATTGTTTGTCCCATGAATAAACAACGACCCTGAGAATGTCTGGCATGCATTGTAACATTCCTCTTTCTCTGGACTATTCCGTTACAGAGAGAGAGTGAGTTCGAGTGTTAATGATGATGAAAACGATTATAATGATGATGATGATGCTCTCTTCTCGATTAACACTCACACAAGACGAGCTTCTTCTCTTATTCAATTAATTTAGATTACATTAAATGAAAACATCGTGTTTATTGCTTAATTCAATGTTTAATGATTTGATTAGTGTTTTTGTTACAAATTAAATATTGTTTTAGAAATAAAAATAATTTTTTTTTGTCTATCATTATCTAATCATTAAATAATTATATTTGTAATGAGAGAGGATTGCAATTAGAGATTTTTTAGGCAATAAGCCTCACAATCATCTTTATTTAAATTTAGGTAAGAGAAAGTTGTGTGCTGTGCGACCAGTCACACCATATTTTTTTGACAATCCACCTCTCTTCTTCTTTTGGCTAATTAGTTAATCACAAGGGTTGTATTCTTTGTCGCCTTAAGGGCCAATTTTAGTTTAGGATGCTGAGAGAGAGAGATTTACTTTAGAATTAATCAATTAATTAAGGAAAATAGCGAATGGGCTGAATAATCTCCCATATAAGACAATAATAATAGCACGATTATAATTTTATTCTACTTAAAATACATTTCATTAAAATATAATACATAAGAAAAAGTCAGCTATTTTTTCAATACCTGACTCCCCTTTTATGTAAATAAAATAGAATCGTCCACCTCCTTCCCTCCATTCTAACAACAAATAGTATTAGAGAAGCCTAGGTACCCTCCCCCACCTTTTCTCAATCACATTGAAATATAAATTTTTGGCAATCCCCCCACTCTTCTCCTTTCTCCCTCTCCTGCCTAACTAATTAGCCAATCACAAGGGTTATATTCTTTGGCGCCATGATGCCTCCCTAGAAAAGAACAGTAACCTAGTCTAATCAGCTTAGTAGAGGGGGAGACCACTGTGAAATAATTAACATGTACAACTTTTCGCAAGAAATACCCAAGCCACCTCATTCGATGTGCAGCCATCTTAGCACCTGGTCGCGTCTCTCTCACTCTCTTCATTTCTCGTCGCTTTTACATAGGTATTTCACTTCAATATTCCTAATTATTTTTTAATTATTCTCAATAATCATTTAATATTTATAATTGAGAAAATAATTAATGAATTTATAGATTTTTTTTATTAATTTACAAACAACATTTATTTTCGAATGTTAGATGTCGCCTTTAAGCCCCAAGCCCCCTCTCAATTTTAGTGTACCTTAAGTGAATGCATATTGTCGTTATTTTTCTCTTTTTTTTACTCTCCATTTTAATTGATAATTTCTTTTCTGCAGTGTATAAACAAATTATTTTATATTTCTAGGTAGTTTAGAGCTGTGTGTTCAATTATAATGTTAATAAGTAATTAAGAGAAATGCAGCTACGGTTTTTTTCTTTTTATTAACCTCAGTGCTCACGCTGACGTTTCGATCCCGGCAGGAATCATCTTCAGCGCATGGAGGCTGGTCATAATGTATGTGTAGGATTTTTCATATATTCAAATCTCATGACAATATAATATACTGCAAGTCGAATACAATTTATTTAATTTTAATATTGTCATGAGATTTGAATATATGAAAAATCCTACACATACATTATCGCCAAGCCTCCCTGCTCTGAAGATGATCCCTACCGGATCGAAACGCCAACGTGAGTGCTGAAATAAATAAAAAAGAAAAAACCATAGCTGCATTTCTCTTCATTAATTATTACCATTATAATTATTTTATATAAAACTAAAAAATATCAATCAATTCATGAATATTTTATATGAATTAGATGTTTTTTTTTTTTTATAAAGTATAGCGAATCTTATTTAGTTCTTATCCAGACATGTTTACCTAGTGTAGGCCTACCATATATTGACTCTTTATACAAACTTATACTTTGTTAAATAAATATTTAATAAGTTGTTGAGAGATAGGATATTGTTATTTGTGTGAAATTAAAGAGCAGATCCCTGCACATAATCACATTTCATCTCTTTTTGCTAAAACTTTTTTGTATCTTCTCAGAGCCTGAGGCAATTCAAATCGCTTTAATACAAACATTTCCTTTGATGCCACGTTTAGGCTCAAAGAATATTGAAATAATATTTTTATCAGCAGAGAATATTAAAATATTAAAAATATTTTTCATAATTTTGACAGATAGCAATTTTCTACAAGTGAATTGTGGTGTGACTATTAACACATCTATCTTTCTCTTATATCAGTTTTTCACCAATTTTTTTTACTATTTGATCGAAATCACAAATTTAATAGATTTTTTTCTTAGTTTTTGTCTTTACTTCTCTTATCATCTCTTTCGAGTCTGAACCTGTCTTTTCTTAAAGATATTATTCTATAATCTACCTTTACTTTTAGAAAAAGGGCATTTTTATAATTATTCTTCTTGTTTCAAGGTTAATTAATTCAATTCAAATAAATATTTTTATCCGTTTATATCTTTCCTTAATCTTTGGGTCTCATTCGCCCTTATATTTAATAATAAAAATCTGGTGTGACTGGTCCCACCAGATTTTTTGTGCCGACATATATTTAGTTATTAGAATTCAATTATATTCTCACTATTGTCAAAATTGTTTGAAGCTCACTTTACTCTTCTTGTACATACATACTAATTAGTTCACTTAAAATTTTTTATGACTGAAGAGATTCGAAGGGGATTGCAGCCAGTTAATTAAATAAAAATTTTTATTTAAATTTTTATTCGCCGACGTTTCGGTTGCCAATCAGAAGACCTTCATCAGAGCAAATATTGTTAAATATACACGTTCTTTTTTTATAAATATTGCAATCATACAATTTCTTAATAAATCTTTTTAACTTGCTCGGCGTCTCTGGATCTAAGATCGTGTATATTTAACGTTATTTGTCCTGTTGAAGGTTGTGATTGACGAACGATTCGTAATAAAAATTTTATATAATTTCCTGACTGCAACGCCCTTGGAATCCTGATAACTAATTAGATTTATTTAAATTTTGATTTATATGGGGTAGTTTCCGTGTCTATAGAGACCAAACAAATTGTTTAATAATTTTCTTGATTATTTCTTACCCCAAAAGAAGTTACTTTTACTTCAAACTGATTCACCACGCACATTTCATTAAAAATAATTATTAACAGCAAAATATTTTCGGATATATTCACAATAAAATTAAACTAAACATACAAATGTCATTTATAAAAGTAATAGGTAGTCATTGAGTTGTTAGACGATTTGATTTAAACGAAAATTTATGATCTGTCTGCCTGTTCAGGTTATTAATTACATCCAGTGTCATCTAATTTGGTATTCAATTAAAATTAAGCATGACGAATTCATGGCAGGGAAAATAAATTCGAAAAGTAAATAAATAAATAAAGGGTGTAAAGATAAAGATATCCTAATTAAAATCACCAAAACTTATATAGAATGATCTAAACTCTAAATTTGCTACTGATAAATTAGAAAAAACAATAAATTTAAGAAAGGAATATAAATTGTGGTCTGTTTTTGGTATAATTTAAACAAAGATTTATGAGTAAAATGGCCTTTTGATTTAATAATCATCAAGGTATGTAAATTTAAAATAAGTTAGTCACAGAAATTAAAATAAATTTTTATAGGCCTAGATCCATTAAATAAAATTACTTTGAAATAATATTTTAAAGATGCTGTCTGTATATTTAAATAAAACATGTTTTTGCAAATCTTGACTTATATATAACTAGAAATGAAGATTTATTAAATTACTCTTTACATATTTATGAGACACTAATAAATTACCCCTCAACTGAAAGGTTAGTTGATAGGCAATTTTATTGAGAAATGGGATGGAGATTGGGTGGCGAATTTTAGTGATCCCGACCGTGACGAAACCGGCCTTATTTCATCCCTGATGTGCCCAACAAATTTAATTATACTTTCCAAACGACCCCCTAAACCACGAGTTGACCATTTCCACCAATTATGGATTATATGCAAATAATATTTCAGACTTAATCATTTTATAATTAGAATTTTAAATAATTTATACAATTATATCAATATGTTTTCGTTAATTTTTTCACCTGCATTCTTTTTCTTAATAACTCTAAACTACCCTGCTACTAATTGCGTCATATTTTCAGCAGGAAATATTTTTTCTACCTATTTATTATTATTTATTCAATTTTTTAACCTCCGTGTTTTTTCCTTTTGTTTAAATTAAATGGAATTTATACGTTCCCCTTCTGGATGATTAAACTCTTTGAAATATTTTCATTATCTCTATGGTTTTTTTTAAATTAAAAAAAAATATTGTTTATTATTTTTAATTAAAATATTAAAAAGCCATTTAAGGTGGATAAAAAATTTAATAATACATATCAAGAGAGAGAGAGAATTTGAGAGTATTGAAATTTTTTAAATATAACCAATTTTAATATTTGCTTCTTTTAAAATTAAAACTATATGTACTGTATATTAAAGAGTATATGACATTTTCTACTCGAACTAATAAAACTTTTATTAAAGCCTGAATTTACTAATATAGAATTGAGAAATAAAATTTAATTAAAAAATAATAGTTTTAATATAAACAATTTTCTCAATAACAGGTGTTTAATACTAGTGTTGATCATTCTCCAATCCGTAAGATGTAGCTGAGAGGTAGAGGTAGAGATCTCTCTTCTTGTCATAGAGATTAGGTGTTCGTTTTCCATCTTATGCGATGAATTTTTTCCAAATTATATTTGTGGCTAAAAGGTTTGAAAACGCTTTTGGATTTGGAATCCTTAATATTCTATTAAAAAGTAAATGGTTATCATTATAGGTAAAATTTTGTCCCCCCCCTAGCGTAAATTGTTAATGAGTTACTTTTGTTGACGTTTGCAAAAGTTCATTCTTCGATCTTTGATTTGAGTTCCATCTCACACGGCTTTGGTTATTCGGGCGGGCTGGGGGGGGGGGGGGGGTGCGGGGCGGGCCACAAAAAAAAGGTTGGCAAAAAAAAGGAAAAATGATATGAATTTGGTAGAGAAAATTTTAAGTTTTGGGCGGCAAATAGTTGGGGCATGTTAAATTTTGCCCACTCATAACATTCTCGCAGTTCGCCCTAGGTTCTCTATTAGGCACCATTTCATTTCTGGCTGTTCTCGAAACTCAAAAAGCTTTCGTTGTCATCGTTTTGACTTGATTGAAAAGATAAAAGCGGCATCGAATAAGGTGCTTAAGGCTATCCCCGAAATCGAGTATAATATGGTAAATGTATCAAATATTGGAGGAAGCGTTGCTGTAGGTATATTGGTATCAGAAGGGAATGAAATAATCTAGGAGGAGATGAAATAAATTTTAGAGAATGATATCACTGTTTTTGTTTTATTTGAAAAGTCTTACTACTTTTTGATCACACAAACACCACACATCCAGTTTTTAACAGTTTAAAACAAAATGTTTATTCTCGTTTACAATAAACTATATGAAAAATTCCGAGAGATGTGATGCGAAATGTATGGAACGTATTTATAAAGAAAGATCGATTAAAAAAAGGGTTGAAAAGGAGGTGATTGGCTCGTTCATTAACAAGTGGAGTGAGAGCGGCGTTCTTTGTGTAGCAATCAAACCCCGTTAATTAAGTGCAATGTTCATGAAACCATTCATCAATAAATTGGCGATCTTCGGGGCCAGAAAATTGCTTTGTATTTTCAAGATAGATAGGGGAGATATTTATTTTATTTTTTATTAGTAGTTTCAATTCTCTTCCATTAATTAATTTTCCCCCAATACAACGTTGAATGAATAAAAAATATTTCAAAAATAATCCTATTGGAAATTATAGCTTTTTGAGTATTTTTTTTAACTTGATTGGTGGATATACATATTTTGAGGTTCCCGCATAAATTAGTTTGTCTGTCTGTCTGTGTGTGATGGTTTAAGGCATGAAAAAATGAACTACGAGGTTGAAAATTTATATTTATATTAGTTCCCCTCCCGGACAGTTAAAATAAGCTTTTGGCAAAATCGGCTAAAATGTACTATAGTATTTTACTGAAGTACTTGTTTAACCCCCAAAAAATTTCCCAGTTAAAAATTTTCTAATTCTATCTAATGTGGGGCCTACTGTCGAAAACTACAAAGAATAAATTTTCCTTTAAAGTTTTTCCTTTCTGCGTGTCCATAAAATTTTTTTCATTTCTAATTGTATTGATAATATTCGTAAGATCAAAATTCTATTATTTTTCTCTTCTGGTGGGAGGGGGGCTATTAAAACTCTAAAATCCCGTCCCTCACTAGGTTTCACCACCCACTGGCGTACCACTGGGACCTTTGGTTTTGCTTCATTTTTTCTATTTTCAAGTTTAATTAGTAATTAGTTTTTAAAAACATAAGATTTTTATCTAAAAATATTCTATAGCTTAAACGTTAATTTTATTTTTTTTATCATTTCAGTGCTTTATTTAAATGAAAATGCGGAAATAGAAGAGGACATAATATAGAAGAAAGTGCAAAATTTGAAGAGGAAAACTGTTAAGATTCTTCGAGGCATCCTTGAGGGGAGCATCTTGGCGACACTTGGAAGGTCTACTGAACTTCACTTCTGGATTAATCTAAAGTAAGCTCATCGTTCAATTTAAAGGAGACTCAGATTTTAATCAATGAGCCAACAAAAACTTTACATTCACATGACGACTTGTTAAATTTTTCAACAAACACCTATAGACAAGTGAATTGTTTTATAGTTTTGTTAGAAACAGAGATAACGTTTATCTGTCATACTGGGTATATCAAAAACATCAATAATATATTTTCCTGTATTAAAAATTTAAAAAATTGTCATATTTTTTCTTCAGTTTATAATATTGGAAAATATATTGGTGTTATAGTATGTTCTTGAAAGATAGATAATCTTAAAACTATCCTCTATTACTTACAATTTTTAAAACAATTCACTGTTCTTCGGATGTCTTGAAAAATTCCAAGTGTTCACATTGTAGTGGTTTTTGTTGTTGGACTCAGGGGTTAAAAAAATACACAAAAAATTTTATATAATTATCACAAAAATAACAATAAACAAATAAAAGCAAAGCTTTTCAAAATATCAAAATACAAAAATACAATAATAAACATAAAACATTGGCAATAATGAACTACCTCATTACATAAACCATAAACCATATAAATATTAACAGTTGCTATTAATATGGCTGTATAAAAACTAATTTTTTAATCTAGCCCCAAATGCTGAAAAGATTTAAATATATTGAAAATAATTTTTCGTTTTTTTTTGATCAATTAGTTTAGTTTTAAATTAGGCCTACACACACACACACACACACACACACACACAAAATATGTAGTTCAGTCAGTTCCCAACCAATTTTCTTTCATAAATTAACATTGATTAAAATTTTTTAACCGAACCGTTAAATAAAAAAATATTTGGTAAATTGCGAATATATTTTTCGATTTAATTGATATAATTCATTTCTAAATTCATTATGAAAAAAAAAAACTTCTAACTTAACTTCTCTGCGGAGCGGTAAAAATATTTAAGACCCGTTTTTTCATTTGCATTTGTAATATCTGAGATATTGTTATTTTATATATATTTTAATAAATTAAAAAATATTGTAAAATAAATAAAGATACAAAAAAAAATTAATTTATATAAAAAATACAATATCTCATGGTTCAATTGCAATTTATCGGTACAGCGATTGGGAATTACTGATGTACATGTAAGTTATTTTCATTTTTCTACTATTAATATATTATATTCTGAAATTCATTTATTTCTATTTTAAATAAAATCATAATTTTCTTTATTAAATCATATTTTGAAAAATTTGTAAAATTTTTAATTTCTATTGAGATAATTATAAAAAAATCAAAATGAACTTAACTTCATTCATCCTTTACCTTCCTACCCTTCCTCTCACACACACAAACACAATAGCTTCAGGCCCCAGAGCACTTTCTTTCTTAGGCATAGGTTACCTCTGCTCAGCCTGCCTAACTGCGAGATCTTCAAAGCATACATCGTATGTACTAAACAATTAGCTGATAGGCAAAATTGGACAAAGGGAGGGATGGGAAGAGGGGTACAGCGTTTAGGGCTTCTCTTTCAGAATTCATCGAGCGCTTCGATGGATGGAAATGGATTATCGAGGTATTGTGAATTACCACCCTTCCAAATATAGGTTTAGTTAGATAGTTTAGCGAAAAATGAAATTACTGTATCAAATAAAAATATTTATATCAAAAATAATTTTTAAATAAAACTTAAAATCCTTTTTTAAAATTTACTAAATTATTAAATGAAACAGCCAAAAAACAAAAACACAAACAAATGGCCAAAAACAATTTTGGCCAATCTGAGTCTTCTTTCTTTTTTATTTATTTTTAATTTGGCGGATCTTTGAATAATAAAATTTTTTATTCAAATTTTTTTTTTTGAAATATAAAAAAGTTTCATTATTTTTTTACATATTTTAATTTTCTATTCTACAAATTTTTTTTGAAGTGATGTTTTTATCCTTGAAACTCCTCAAGGAGCCGCCGCCAATGATTAAATGCAGGAAAAAAGGAGATAAGTCAATATTTCAATTTTAAATAATTTATAATTTTTAAAATCATTCGAATCAATTTGTTCATACTAATTAATAAGAAATTTTTATATATATTTTTTTTTAATTTCAATTATCTCATCTCACACAAAGTGAATACTTAATGACAATTTCATTAAATTAACTTTCTCCAAAACTCGAGACTTTTATCCTTTTTTCCTCTCACTATAGTCGATAATAACATTTCAAAAGCAAAATAAAAATATTAAGTCTATATTTTCCTAAATTTCTTATAGCACATTCATCTTAATAATAATAATTAATTCTCTAAATTATTTACCCATATGCTAAATTCGGTCTATGGGATTCATTTGATTATTAAATTAAATCTTCTATAACATCCATTCATTTGGTCAATAATATCCCTCGTTTTTTAAATCAAATTCATTTTATATATAAGCCTAATAGATTCATTAAATTCATAATCTATTTGGAATATATATTTTCATAATTAAATTATAGATTCTCATAATTAAATTTTATTTTGCTTTAGAAATATTTTCTTACATTTTAAGAAAACTTCTTTTGTAAACCTTTTATTGTTAACAAGAGCTCTCTCGGAACTCCTTTGCTAGAAATCAACATTTGCAAACTTCTTATCTCCCCTGCTAGGTAGATTAATTAGTCTAGTGACTGGAGAGAAGAGTAGAGTTCTTGGGTTTTTTTTTTTTTTTTAATTGATGAAACTCAAACAATGAAACTTGTCATGTTTCATTGGATTCTTGATTCTGATCACACTGATTTCGAACAGCAAGAGATGATAAAGATTCTCTTGTGGAGAGTGCAAATTACCAATACTTCGATTTAATGACATAGATTTAGGCAGGGTTTCTTCATCGGCACTCAGTTCAGTTCGGATCTTTGCGTTAAGAGGATAAATCCAATGAAAATACAACATGTTTCTTCTTTTCGGACAAAATTGATCATCTTTATTTCGGTCAAAATTTAATGCATCTTTCAATTTTTAGATTAGAGAGTTATAGAGGGGGGATGGGGATCACTCACCCTGGGCTCAAATAATATTTTAACTTAGGTCCCTTAGCTTAATTTCACTCATATATTGATGATTGATTTTGGGTGAGTGATCAAACTAAATAAACTTTTGCAATTTTTGCACTCTAATTTTTTTTTTTTTTTTGAAAAGATCTATATTTTTTACCAATAATAAAAATAATTGTGCTTGAAGCTCCTTCATTTAATCTCTTCGAAGACTTATTTTTATGAAGAATAAGAAGATTGTGTTGTGTAATTTTATTTTTTATTTCTAATACTAAGAAGATTTTTCATCAAAATTATGAAGAAGACTAAGAAGATATTCATTCAAGAATCCAAAGTATAAGATGACCGGCCGATAGATGGCATACTACTATATTTCATATTTTGTCATTTTTATATGTAAAAATTTATATGCAAACTATTAATATTTATATGTATTAAAATCATTTTTTTCCCCTTTCTCCTTTCCCTTTAAGAAAGCCGCTCGTATTCATAATTAATTCGTCAAGAAAGACGATTAATTTTGAATACGAGTTTTATTTAATAATTTGAGATATTTTTGTTAAGATAGATAGTTTCTACATCCAATGGACGACAGCACCATATTGATTCAACTCACCTGGGACATACAAGTTCATAAAAATGTAATTATGTTAATTAATATAACTTTTTATCACTGATTCGATCTGTAATTTTCTTTCGAGTTTGTTACATATTTTTTGTGATCGCTTTATACATGTATGTTACACTTTTTTACGTATTGGTAAATCTCTTAAGGGTAAGAAAAAGTGAATATCGAACCTTCTATCCCGTGATTAAATTAAAGAATATATTAAATAAAAAAAAAAAAAAACCTTTCTGTCACCCCAAACTAAAATATCAAATTTCTCCATTGAATTTTTTTGACATATTTTATTCATGCATCAAACATATTTATTGTTAGATTATAACATATTTCATACATTTCTTTTTATTAAATAGCAAAACCTTTTTTTTTTTTAAATTCATAATATAATATTTATTTAATTAATACAGTAATAAAGATTAGAAAAATCTATTCATTATTACATTTAAAATCCATTAAAATCTAAAGGACATTTTTTATTAAAACATCCATTTTCATTTATGTCAGTGTGTCTATGTGTGGGGTGAATTCTAAATTAAACAAATATAAAAGCTGGATTTTTTTTATAATTCTAGCTTGATCAAATGTTTGAATGGGAAAGGCATCTATCTCTCTTTCGTAGTAACAAAAAATTAAATATTTACTCAAATCGGCTAATTATTTAATAGCAGTAATACAAATAGCAGGGAGAATAAATTAATAATTAGAAAAAATTATTTTAATTATTGAAGAAATAAAGTGGCTGTTATATTTTTAACAATAAGAGGATAAAAGTGCAAGCAGCCAGGTAGTTAGGCTCCACGGAATGAAACTCTCTGATGAGGAAACAGTTTCGGTTTTAATGAAATATAACCATCACCGAAACTGTTTCCTCAACAGAGTTTCATTTCGTGGAGACTAACTACCTGGCTGCTTACCCCTTTATCCTCTTATTGTTATTTTAATTATTTCAACAATTAAATAATTATACTTTGAGGATTCTTGCCGCGAAAACATATTTATAAAACAGTTTTGAAGGATATACCGGATGTCAACAGCTACTCTAAGATAGTGGTGAGTGTAATGTATAAGCCTATATAAAAATTAAAAAAACATATATATAAGTTTTTTTATAATTTTTTTATAGGCCTGTATACAGTAGGCCCTGCTTACACTCACCACTATCTTCGAGTAGCCGTTGACATCTGGTAGAAATAAATTTATTAACGATCCGTTTAGAGGCACCTGTCCTCGGTGGCTAGGTCCAAACAAATACGATACAAATTTAATTACAATAACAACAAACAAAATAAATAATTATAAATGTGAAATTCCTATTAACAAACAATATGTTCATACATTTCCATCTATTTAATTTTGTGCAAGTATTAAATGAGGGTGGGTAGCCCGGGGGATTCAACGTGTGGAACGTCACTCGGTATGTTTATTTTAAAATTCTGTATATTGGAGTCTGGAAAACCAGCGTTTGACGAACACTTATACTTTTATTCTAAGCAGACGTTTCGGTAACCATAACACTTCAGTGCCAATGAAAATTTTTAAAGTGTCCCTATCATATATGATAATATTGTAATTTATAGGAAGCATCAGCCTGGAGAGCTCGGCAAGTACTTACTTGCTTTCATTGACACTGAAGATGGTAACAGTTATGGTTACTGAAACGCCTGCTTAGAATAAAAGTGTAAAGGTATTCGACAAACGCTGGTTTTATTCCTCCCGACTCCAATCTCACATACCCAGCACATAACTTAATTTACAAATACCTGTATATTATATAAGCTTTTTCTATATAGTTGCCTCCTATATTGAAAAAAAATGAGAGCTCTTTTCTAGAAAGCTAAAATTTCTTTTTTTCCCTCTTTTTTTAAAACATTTTTTTATATATCTAAATATTCCTTGTTTAAAAAACTTCACAAGCTTTGTAATTTAATATATTCACCTCCCGCCCGTCTACAAAGGATCAGTGTTTTTTTCCAATAATAAATTCTCTTCTCAAATAATATGAAACTTTAAATATTTTTTGTCAAATGATTTAAATCAATACCCGGTTTTTATGTATATATACAATACATAGCGCATTTTCATGCTTCGCTTGCTTTTATTATTTTTTACTATATAAAAAATTATTGAATAAATTTCATATGACTCCTATCTTCTCTCCACTCCTTGAAAAGTAGTATATCGATCTAAATCGGTGTTTCTTAACCCTCCATCACCGAGTGGGTGCGAAGAAACGCATAAATTAAATTATAGAAAAAACTTGTGGGGAAGAGTTATCGGCCAAACCCTTTTCTCTAAATATTTAAAGGATCTAAAAAAAAAATTGTTCAAACAATTGTATAGTACATTGAAATGAAAAATGCAAAGAGTGTGAAATTTCTTTTTATTCCTTTAAGTTATTGAAATTGAAGACATATCAAAAGAAAAGTTTGAGAAATTGATTTTTTTTTACACTAAAGAAAAAGCCCATTGAGTCATACAAAATTAGAAAATTTAATTTAATTATTATTTATAGCAATAAGTTCATCCATAGTTTGAGTTCATTAATTATTTCGATAAAAATTGAAAATCACAAAAAATACATTACATAAACTTTGTATTATTTTATTCTCTTCTCTATGCGAAAATTAATTTTCTCTAATGAATTTGAAATTTCTCATTAATGACGGATATATATAATTAAGATTAATCATTTACAACGAATATGGCCAATAGGAAATGTATTAAACTTGGATTTCATTTATCATACATACGTATATGGGCTGAACATAAAAATTCAATTGATTATAAAAAGTTGACTGAATCCATTTAAGGACCATTCTTCATTTTGATTTCAAATAGCTATTAACTTCCCTTCATGAATTTAATTTATTGGTTATTGGTTTGGTCCTTCTATTTTAAATGTTGCCAATTAAAGAATTTTATATTATAGACACCAACCAGGATTTTTTAGTCATTTTAAAGTTGTTGAAATTTTGAATTTTATCATTTTATTTTTAAATCTCTAGAGTTTTCGTATTTAATTAATTTTAGTTAATCTACCTATATAAATTGATATATTCCAGTGGGAAATTTCAAATTTAGCTTTGAAAAGGACACCCGAAAGTTGGTCATTTGGGATTTGTAAAAGTTTTGCATATACTCAATAATTTTATAATATTTTATCTCTATGAAATCGTTGTTTCTAACTTGTTTTAGGAATTATATTATATCAATTAATTTTTTTTTTTAAATTAGAATACTTTTTACTTTAAATTCCTCTTTTACAAGTTAATTTATCCTGAATCCAAAAAAGTGAATCCAACAAAATGTCTGTAAACAAAAGATTTTCAAAAACGAATAGAGAGAGCTAAAATTTGATATTCAAGTGCAAACGATGCTTTTGATTAAAATCGACCAAAGTTTGCTAGTTTTTTACTGATGTTCCTTAACTTTCATTCGATTTTCTTAAAAATTGTCTCTAATGATTTGATTAAAATTCATTCGAATTTAATTCAATTAATTAAAACTTTAAAAATAAATTATGAATTAAATGTGTAGTTAGATTTTTTTATAAGTACAAATTCGGGGACATTACCTACTTATTTATTTATTTATAATATAATTTGAACACTTATATAATGACTCATATTTGTTTGTATTTCAACTTTTATTTATTTATTTTTTTTTATTTAAAATTTTAATTAGAATTTAAAAGTCAAGTCCAATGGAGTGTTTCTTTTTTTCTTCTTCTCTCTCAAGTGAGTATTATAAACATGTCACGTCTTTTATGAATGCTTTTTAAATAGCATTCAGATGATGTGCAGTTGTTTGTCCTTGAGCCATTTATTTAGATTTTTAGTTGCTCCCACTCCCAAAGACATCGATTTCGAAATCAGGGCGATCCATTCGAAATTTTTTAGGGAACGTTTAAAAGCAGCATTAAAAAAAATGAAAATTACCTTTATGATTCAAATTAAATAAATAACATTGAAAAGATCTGGTGTGACTTAACGCTCAACAGCTGTGCTGGTATTTTTGCATCAGCATCTATATTGTTTTCCATAGCACCTTAGTTCTAAACTTAACCACTTGCGTTGCATAGATGGCCCTGAAATACAAATGCTTCCTTCAGTAAAGTACTTTTTAGCCGATTTTGTTTAAATTTAAACAAAATCGGTTAAATTAGTTAAAATAAGCGTTAACGCTTATTTTAACTGTCCGGGAGGATATTTAACTTAAATATAATATTTCGACCTCGTAGCTCATTTACTTCATGCAGATAGACACCCAGACATATTGCGAAAACCACTTTTTGGACTCAGTGAACCTCAAAATCTCGACATCGAATTTTTGACATGGATCCATTACTTACATATAGGGGTAAGAGAATGGAAATATAAGTATATAGATGCCATTTTTTTTTTTTTTTTTCAAATATTAAATTGATCTGTTTTTTTACATTAACGTAGAAATAAATTGTTTATTTCTATCACAAGAGAGGGGCGTTTAATAATAAATTAAAGACAGTAAAAGTCATTCGTGGCATTTAAGAAAGAACGACTTGAGACATAATAACATAAAAGATTCATTTCATGTTTGATAAATAAATTACATCCATTTTTAGAGGATGTTATTTTTTCTACTCCCACGATATAAATTATTATTTAAAAATAAAATGGCTTTTTTTATAACAGGGGTTGCGTTATTTTGTCATCAGGCTTTTTTTTAGAAATATTTCTCCATATATATAGAAAGATCCGATCTGCATCTAATTATAATCTCCCTAGGCATGAGATTCATACAAAATTGATGGCCAACTACTTGATTACGTATTCCAAATCGAAATTATGCCTTGAAATTAAATCATACGTTATTAAATTTTAGTTTACTTTTTTACTTTCTCTTAGCCTATATATGAAATATATAGAGAGAGAAAGTATTGCGATCATGTCAAAAATTCGATGTCGAGATTTTGATGGATATACATGTTTTGAGGTCCCCTGAGTCCAAAAAAGTGGGTCCCGCAAATTGGTCTGTGTGTGTGTGTGTGTGTGTGTGTGTGTGTGTCTGTATGTGTGGACAGATTTTTAGCATGAAGGAATTGAGCTACCGGATTGAAATTTTATATTTAACTTAGGTACCTTCCCACACGCTCAAAATAAGCTTTTGAACAAAATCGGCCAAAAAGTACTAGTACTTTACTGATGTACTTTTTCAGTTTTTTTCGATTTTCTCAAAATTCCCTCCAAGGATTTTTTTTAAAATTCAAAAATCAATTATTTTTTAGATGCTCTTTAAAATGTATATTCTCATTTTGCCGTTGAAGTCTTCTGGAGACCACTTTACTCTTGTTCTTTTAGCATGAAGGAATTGAGCTACCGGATTGAAATTTTATATTTAACTTAGGTACCTTCCCACACGCTCAAAATAAGCTTTTGAACAAAATCGGCCAAAAAGTACTAGTACTTTACTGATGTACTTTTTCAGTTTTTTTTCGATTTTCTCAAAATTCCCTCCAAGGATTTTTTTTAAAATTCAAAAATCAATTATTTTTTAGATGCTCTTTAAAATGTATATTCTCATTTTGCCGTTGAAATCTTCTGGAGACCACTTTACTCTTGTTCTTCATAGGAAAGATAGAAATGGTTGCCATGGTAACGGAATTTAAATCTTTTTCTTTTTATTAGATTAAAAATCAATTATTATTTAAATTCCCATTTATTTGTGTCTTTAATTGCTTAGGAGAAAACATATGGGGCATTCCACGCCAACTCGACCACTTCTGAACCCGACCATTTTTGATTTGGCTGAAACTTTGTCATCTTTTTGTACCCTATTGAAAACGTGTTTGAGAATTTTTCAGATTTTACGACCCAGCCAAAAAAAAGTTATAGCATTTTCAAAAAACATCGATTTTTTTTTTAAATAACCGTAAAACTGTCAAAAATTAACTTATCGGGACGATTTTTTTTTGAAATTTTTGTCTTTAAATGTACTTTTCAGAAAAAAATATGACAAAATTTTACAGATTCATCTTGAACGTTTTTTTTGACATTTTCGTAAAAAAACAAAATTTCGGATGAATGACACTTTTTTTTAATTTTTTTTTTATAAAAAACTTTGATTTTTCTACAAATGCTCTGAAGATTTCAGAGTGGGATTATTTCGCGTTCTATTTTTTTTTATTTTTGAAAAAAAAATTTTTTTCTCTCCGCTTATTTATCATGACGGTGCTCTTAAATTCTTCCAGGATTGACTGAGATTCTAGAAAATTGAAGAAAAATAATAATAATAATATAGAGGTGATGAAAATCGAGAAAATTCCATTTATCCTGAAAAAATTAGAAATTAGTTGTGTATTCAACTCACTGAAGTATTTGAAGCGTCAAGCAAAAGCTTAGAGACTGGGCGTAACTAGGGGGGCCTGGGGCCTGGTCCTCCCAGAAAGCTCCTTGCCCCAAGAAAAATAGAGAAAATATGGGGCTTTCCAGGCCCACTGGAGGATGGCTGGTCCCATCTTAATTTTTCTTGGGGCAAGGAGCTTTCTGGGAGGGCCAGGCCCCCCGGCACCCCCCTAGTTACGCCCATGTTTCTAAGCTTTTACTTGACGCTTCAAATACTTCAGTAGTTGAATACACAACTAATTTCTAATTTTTTCAGGATAAATGGAATTTTCTCGATTTTCATCACCCCTAACTATTATTATTATTATTTTTCTTCAATTTTCTAGAATCTCAGTCAATCCTGGAAGAATTTAAGAGCACCGTCATGATAAATAAGCGGAGAGAAAAAAATTTTTTTTTTCAAAAATAAAATGAACGCGAAAATAATCCCACTTCTGAAATCTTCAGAGCATTTGTAGAAAAAATCAAAGTTTTTTATAAAAAAAAAATTAAAAAAAGTGTCATTCATCCCGAAATTTTGTTTTTTTACGAAAATGTCAAAAAACGTTCAAGATGAATCTGTAAAATTTTGTCATATTTTTTTCTGAAAAATACATTTAATGACAAAAATTTCAAAAAAAAAATCGTCCCGATAAGTTAATTTTTGACAGTTTTACGGTTATTTAAAAAAAATCGATGTTTTTTGAAAATGCTATAACTTTTTTTTGGCTGGGTCGAAAAATCTGAAAAAATTCTCAGACACGTTTTCAATAGGGTACAAAAGATGACAAAGTTCAGCCAAATCAAAAATGGTCGGGTTCAGAAGTGGTCGAGTTGGCGTGGAATGCCCCATATATATCTCTCTCTCTCACTTGCAAACATTATCGCCTGCCTCTCCGCCTTCTCTCATAGGCCTAATGTTAATTTCCTATAGGGATTTTTATGTTAATTTCGATTCAAAAGGGGGGTCCCCTTTGAAACTTTTTAGGCATTTAAAATTTTTTTTTCCAATTCTTATGAAATTTTGTATTTATTTACGATTCTCTATTGTGTATAAAATGTCCAAATATGAGATTAAAATTTTTAAAAATAACCATAGTTTATTTCAAGCAGTCAACATTTAAAATGCAAGTTTGAAACTAAGGTGCTATCGGAAACTAAATATATCTCGACACAAAAAATCTGGTGTGACCAGCACAGTGCGCAACTTTCTCTTACCG
This sequence comes from Euborellia annulipes, assembly GCA_023213315.1. Taxonomy (NCBI): domain Eukaryota; kingdom Metazoa; phylum Arthropoda; class Insecta; order Dermaptera; family Anisolabididae; genus Euborellia; species Euborellia annulipes. The sequence goes on along the minus strand of JAKCPI010015045.1, from coordinate 21,441 downwards.
AAGGGTAAGAGAAAGTTGTGTGCTGTGCGCCAGTCACACCAGATTTTTTCTTTATGATAAGTATAATCAATTATCTTATTTAATAATTACTGTCTTTATTATAAACTCGAACTTTTAATTAGTCATGAAAAAAAAAATATTTAAAAAATTTTTTTCTTCTGTTTTGTTGGTGGAGTAGTGGGACCAATTTTAATATACAGCCAAGGGCGGATCCAGAGAAGTTTTTCGAGGGGGGGTACACAGGGCACAGTGGTACACAGGTACACAGGGCACAGTGGGCCATAGCACCAGTGGTAGAGTAATTGCCTTTTCTTCTAGGTGCCAGGGGTTTGCATCCCTTTCCAAACAACAAAAATTTATTTATTTATAAGAAAAAGTAAAAAATATACAAATCAAATTTTTAAGTACAGTATTAATTATATTAAAAATAAAATTTAATTTCCAAGAAAAATATTTTTCTCAGATCTCATGGGGAGGAGGGGGGGTTAATTATCCCATTTACCCCTCCCTTGTATTCGCCCTTGTATATTACGTAAAGGTCTCGTCAGCCCTGCCTATACAGGGGGTTTCTGTAGAGCGCTGAGATAGTTTAGGAAATAAAGAAAAAACTTGTAATCAACATATATCCAGAAACAATTCTTTCACCAGATGTTTTTTTTAAATTTATATCTCTGGAACTGCTTGACCGATTGAGTTGAATTTTTTTCCAAACTAGGACTTTACATTAGTACATCTCTTCTATAGGTACTATCATGGCCAATGCTCGGCTGAATTAAAATCAATTAGCGTCTATCTTCCCCAAAACCTACAATCTTTCAAGTCTAATCTCAACAGGCAACTTCTCAGTTCCCGCAGTTGAGTTCCCCTTTTTGCTTCTCCTTTTGTTTTTATTTTCTTCATGGCTGCATGTGACACTGGTCATTATAGGTCTTTGGATCTTAATGCACCCATTCAAGTGAATAATAAAATTCAACACAATCGGTCAAGCCGCTCCAGAGATATAAAAAGCATCTGGTGAAAGGATTGTTTCTGGACATATGCAATTAAAAACTTTTTTTTTTTTACCAGTCCAACTTCCCTCTGAATTATCACCGAGAATTACAGAAACATTCTGTTTAATAGATTATTTTTTTTAGTGAAATATTTTATATTAATTAGATTAATTTAAAAGACTTTCGAATAAGAAGATAAAGAAGAAGAGAATGAAATTCTTTCTCTCTCTCTCTATTTCTGTCTCTTTTTCATTCCAAAAATTATAAATTCCATCCCGAATAATCATCACCATGTCTATTTAATTAAAACTTTACTTCGCGTCTCGGAACTTCAACTTGATTCATTAGGAAATGATAAAATTTATTACTTGTTTTTCCTCTCACTCTTTTCTTCCAAAGAGGATTTTTTTTTCTCTCTTTTTGCTACTTATCGTCGTCGTTGGATATATTTCTCATGGCTGTCAATCAGATACTCTTTCTTCTCGAACGCTTAAAAACTTCAGTTTTTCTTTTTTATTTTTCGCAATGAAAGTCTTTAAGCCCATCAAACGGGATCAACTTGCCTAATTTGTTTTCTTGGATTAGGGGTGGTATTTTAAAGAAGATAATTATATTGAAATTTGGAAAAAAAAGAAGGGTTTTATATCATGCAAGCAATTAATTGAATGTAAAAATAAAAAATTTGGTGTGACTGATAGCCAGAGCCGGATTTATGGAAGGGAGCATGTGCCCCGGGCGGCAGATATCAAGGGGCGGCAAAATAGGAAATGTGGTTCACAAAAACAAATTGGAATTAATTATTAACAAATGAAAAGTGAATCCAAGAAGTTAACAAATTATTTTTTAACTTTATTATGCATAATTGAATCGTTTATTTCAGAAACCACCTAAGTGCGCTTTTTTCAACTTTCGGAAAACTAAAAAAAATTGTTTTGCAGCTTAAGTATAGGTCTAGTCTCCTTCATATATTTTTTTACCAAATCAAAAACATGCTATTGGGATAATCTAAAAGATGTATTTACCTTTAAATTGTACAGTAGCACCAAAAACACATGATTTGAAATTTTGTCGCTTAGGGGGTTTCTGAAATAAACGATTCAATTTATAAATATATTCGTATTTCAAATTCCGACCAGCTCTAAGAAACAATAATTACCATTTATGCTTAGGCCCTTGAGGCCTAGGGCGGCAAAATTTTAGAGGCGAGAAGATTTTAGAGTCAAATTTAAATAGACTAACAATAACAATAACAATACAATAACGGCACTATGGAAGGCGGAGGAGAAAGGGGCGGCATAATATAATATATAATCATATAATGTTACGTACTGTCGGGAACTAAATATATGTTGACACGAAAAATCTGGTGTGACAAGCACAGAACACAACTTTCGATTACCGAAGGTAAGAGAAAGTTGTGTGCTGTGCGCCAGTCACACCAAATTTTTTTCTGTTTGATAAGGGGAAGGCAAATTTCCCCTCCAATTAATCAGATTGCTCTCCAAACATCATTAGAATTTTAAGGGGATTACTTTACAATCAATGTGTGTGATGAATCCCCAAATTAAAGGCATTAACTATTTATACTAATCAGTGAATTTATTATAGATGCTGATTGATTTTAATTCTTTTTTAACTTGATATTGGTGTGCTTTGTGGCTACTCATCCAATTTTGTTTCGTTTTTTTCTTTTGATTTCCCGAACCCCCTAATAGGCCATTTATTTAATCTCGACTGATCTATAATGAATTGCATTGTCAAATTGCAAGACTTAATCTCTGAATATTACATGATAGTTTAACACTTAGGTGATCTATCAGGGAAGAGAAATGAATGAATCAGGAAGAAAGAACGAAAGACTTAATAGATTGATTTTTTTTCAATTGGGAATTTCTCACGAATTGAAAAATGGCTGATCAACTTTGACCCAAAAGAAAGGGGAAGGAAATTCTCTGCACGGATTGCATAGATGGAATTTATCTCACGACAATTGTTTTTAAAAATATTTCTTAAATTCCATTATAGGATATTAGGGGACGAGATATAGCTAAAACAATTTTATTTTTGTTCCCTCGACATTTTGTACCCCTGACACGTACGCCTTCATTGGCTATCAAGTAGACTAGGTCTATATGAATTATATTGTAATTTATGTATTTGTTAAAATCCCACTAAGGGAGCGTACAAGTATTACGTAACGCAATTTGGGGGAGAGGGGGGTCTCGTAAAACGTTACCATGCATTACAAGGGGGGAGGGGGCTGAACAACGCGTTACGTGACTGGTATTTTAGCGACTTTCCGGTACTTTTAGATAAAAATGGCACTTGAGCGTTACGTAACGTCAAGGGGGGGGGGCGGGTCCAGAAAAATGTTAAGGCGCGTTACATGGGAGGAGGGGGGGGGGTCAAAAATCTACAAAAATTGCGTTACGTAATACTTGTACGCTCCCTAACTTGATAAAAAAATGTAATTTTTAAAAATAAATACAAATTTGGTGTTTTCATCAAAATTTCAATCAACTTTTATTATCTTTCCATTTTTTTTTTTTTAATTAATTTTTTGATTGGGAAAAAATAAAATTTTTTAGGATTAGGATGAAGTAGGTGATCCAGGATTTGAACCTGCCATCTCCAGCCTATCCGGGGCCGATATTCCAGCAAATCAATGCCATGCATAGACTGGAGATTCCGGGTTCATCTCCCCGGTCACTTGATCCAGACACAAAATAAAAATATTCCCAAAATATATTTAAAAAATAATAGAATATTTCATATAAAAATGCATAATAAATTACAAGTGTTGAAATTTTCACTAGACTGTAGATGGCATAAAAATTATGGGATTTGAATTCATATTCAGCTAATCCCAGAACAAACTCATTAACCCAATGAAATAAAACAATACTTTCTCTCTCTATATACATACACAAGAGAAAGTAATAAAAATTGATTGATAACCAATAAAATTCATACCTCTGACAAGATGCATGTAAATAAATAAAAAGAAATTATCGCTCTGGCTCATCCACCAAAAATTTATTCTAAACCATCTTTTGAAATATCTTTGATTTGATAATTAATAAACCCATAAGAAAAAATAAAAATAATTTCTCTTGACATTCAGGGAAGTTGCAAATCTGTTGTGCATTGTGTTTGTTTAGTCGGGTGTCTAGTTTGTCTGCCTCTCTGCCTCAGCTTCTCCACTCTTTAGAGTGAAAGGTTTGGCACGAAATTCACATTTAAAATCTTTTTTTTTTTTTTTTGTTTGGGTGACGAGGTCTTCATTAACTATCATTTTTGAATTTGTTATGAATAATTCTTCATCGATTACGTTACAAACCAAAAACCAATAAAATGACGACATATATCATAATAACATGGCTTATTCATAAATATTTTCTATATTAGTAAAGGATGTGTAGAATACACCAATTGTAAATATTTATAAAACATGCTATACATATGTAAAAAATTACTTTATATATGTATATGTAGACTATATATTTTAGAAAGGATTGAAGAAAGAACATAATAAATGCACCGAAACGTTTCCGACTAAATTGGTAAAGCATTCAGAGTATCATTTCTTGGCTGCCTCTGCCTCTACACATCCTTCACTATATATCCTCAGCCATAACTTGCACCTCAATACTGTATATTAATATATCGTAGAATGTATAATATTATAATATATATTTTCGTACCGGTTTTTAATAATTTATTAAAGAATATATGAACAATGATTAATTTAAATTTTATAGTATTAGTATGCCTAGGTAGTAGGCCTATAATAAAATAATTAACTTTACTTTTGAAATTAATTACAATATTCGTTTAGAGAAAATTTTTAACATTTTACTCTCGGCTAGTAAAATAGGAAAAAAATTCATTCAATTAGAGCTTTGCGCCTTGGGCATATGCAACCGATTCACTTGGGTGTCGTATAGGAAACGTCAAAAATTTTAATTTTTTTTTCTCAGTTTTTTCATTTAATTTACTATTATCATCATAGCATAATATAAAGCGCTAGCGACTGACTTACTATCCCTGTGTGTATGTACCTTTTCTCTTGTTGATTGGCCAGAGTTACAGGAAGTGGAGCTGAGAGAGGAAAATTCAAAACTTTAAAATTTTGTAATTGCTCGCCGAAAGCGAGGGGGTCCAGGGGCGTAGCCGAAGGAGGGCTTTACCACTTGTTTTTTTTACCACTTGTAAATTATATTTCGGCAAATTCTCAATTTAACCCTTGACCTTGACTCAGATGTATAGGATTCACTGTATCTGCTCAAAATCTTCAAAATTATTTAAATACAGACGTTGCACCAATTTATTCATGTTTTTCATCAAAATTGTATTTTTTATTTTTTTTTATTTAAGGACTTTTTTGCCATCTATGGCCATTTAGACCCCGTCTCTATTTATTTAAGATGATTGGTAGCCGCCAATTCAATTTAAATAAATTTTTGTCGCATGGAACGGAATGCGAATACGCTACCATTGGTAAATTTTATTTCTTGTGCTTAATTTTATAATTTGATTTGAGGCTTTAATATAAATTTATTATACGACGTATCCTCTTAATAATCGATCGATCCATATAGATTTTAATTCAAAATTTGATAATTGGAATTTGAATTATGATTTTAACTTTCTCTTTCGATGAACAAGTTTTTAAAATTTCAAAGTCCAATTATTTATAGCAGTGTTCGAAGAAGAAAATACCAAACGTTGAAGGTGAACAAGATAAAAGAAAGCAGCTAATATTTTTTTTAAATTTATTTCTCTTATTTGTTTTTATACTCCTCTTCAATACTTATTTTACGGTCTTGATTAAGATTACAGGTCTAGAGGGATATAAATAAAAAAAAATTATATTACGTATAAAAGTACCGGTAATTATTAAAAAATTGTGATCTTATAGACAACCTTAGAGATTTGAAGATGGTTTTTAATCAAGGCCGACACGTCAGGATAAAAAGAAAATATATAAACTGCTTTCTTTTATTTTTTTTTCGAAAAGGCAAAAATAATTGCAAAGTATACCAAGATATCATTTTTTTAATCATCTCAATAGTTTAGTGTAATTGCAATTAGCATTAATCTAAGCTATTGCGTGGGATGAATGCAAGTAAATATCAATCAGTAGACGACGACGAAGAAGTGATTGGCCGACCTTGCCGAGGCTAAGATGATCACGTCTCTCTCTCTTTCTCTCTTTTTCATTCACTCTCAGGACAGCTTGTTAATTCTCACGATCGCTGCCAGAGGGTGTTGTTTGCTTAGCCAAGCACTGACATTATTATTATTTCCGGTTGATTGATAAATTATAGGATTAAATTTAGTAGATTGTTATTTAATGTTGAAAATAGCAAACGTCTGTATAAAATCTACGTAATCTTTATTTCAGAGAAATTAACGAAATTGAGATAGGCCTAAATGAATTTTAATTTAGAGTCTTTTCTGCTGCTGTGACTATTGAGAATTTACAATTTTCAATTACGTATATTGTCTCGCTGGCTTCTGTTGGATGGAATTTAGTTGTTTTTTTGTGCACATAATTTTTTGCACTCATAATAAAGACACGATTTAATGTGTAAGTCTATTCGAAATAGGTGGTTTTTCACAAAAAAAGGCTCCGTATTTTATTAACCTCTTTAGTAATTACATTATATAACAACTCTAAATCCTTGATGTAGAAAAAGTCATAGGAAATAATGTTGAAAAATTTCTTTTAAAATTACTTATGATGGTAGGATCAGATGGAGTTGACTTGTAGTAAGAAACAAAAATTGTTTTTTTCTTTTTTTTTAGATCTTTATTACAGAAGGACGACGAAAAATTGCGCATTGTCAGATCTGATAAAAGAAAAAAAAACAAATTTTTTTTCTTACTACAAGTCAACTGACTATCACAAGCAAGCAATAACTTCAAAACAAATTTTTATGGCTGTTTCTACATAAAAAATTTAGAGTTGTTTTATACAGTAGGAACTCACTTAACGAGTAATTTGCATAAAGAGTAAAACAAATTGTAAAAGAATGACTCGCTTAAAGAGCGATTTTTCGAATTTTCTCAAACTTCTGTTATATTGTGTTAAATGTACATGAATAACAATTAATTGAATTGAAGATAATCAGGAAATAGATTTGTAACTTTTTGTGTGAAAAGTTTATTAAACCATTGCGAAAATGTCACCGAAGAAAAAGCTACAAGAAAAGAGCCCTAAGGGAGTATTTTTTCGACATGGAACGCATTAATGTATTTTACAATAAAAGAGAAAAATTGTTTTGTATAACGAGGGTTTCGCTTTACGAGTTTAATTCTGGAACGAATTAAATTCGTTAAGCTAGGTTCCACAATATTGTCATTTCTAAAGAGCCTTTTTTGTGAAAAAACACCTATTTCGAAATCATTTACACAATAAAACGTGTCTTCATTAGTGAGCAAAAAATTATGTGCACAAAAAAAAATCTAAATTCCACCTGACAGAAGTTAAAGAGACAATATAATTGAAAATTGTAAAGTATCAATGGTCACAGACGCAGAAAATTTTATATTTCAACCCTACTTGTCAACCTCATTCAATTCACTAGTTTTTTGAGCTTTAAAACATTTCTAGAGAAATAAAATGAATGCCCATTAGTAGTATGATTAAATTAGAAGCTGTTAGTTAAATATTTTAACTAGAAAAAATATCTGATTAAGATTTTTTATTAAAATTTTAGGCCCTCTCAATTTTCTTCTCCTCCCAATTCCCCTAGCAAAAACAACAAGCAGCAATAAAAAATTTCATTTTGCAGTATCCTTAACGAATTGAGAGCTTGAATAATTATTCGATTTTAGCATAAATAATAATTAAAGAAAAGATTCGTTTACTACGTTAATTTACCGCTGACATTTCGTTAATAGGATTCTTTCTGTTCTGACCTTGGGGGAATTTAAGTGCTACTATGTTTTACCGTTGTTAGATATTTTTTTGTTTTTTATTTGCATCTAACCATTAAAAGAATAGCAGAAGCTCATTTATGATTTCGTGTTTTTGAAATTGATTACTCTATAATCTTATTTACTAATCTTGTATTTACTCATCTGCCCTTTTCGTATCTTTAATTCGATTTTTAAGGTTATAAATGTTTAATAAGTTCCTTGGGATATTGGAATTTGAAATTTCCATGTCATAAATATTTACAAATACCGTTAATTAAAACAGCTATTGGATTTTTTTTAATTCTCTTTTTTAACAACCCTTAAATATTTCAATTTGCTAAAATACATTTGATTATTTCTTGCAAATTTCTTTCTTTAAAAAGACACTATATCAATTGCCAAAATTAATTGATAAATATACAATTGTATAGCTGTGATATAAAATTAATAGAGAATAGCACCAAAATGAAAATCTTCATTTATTTATTTATTTTATTTTCTCACCTGATGTGTCGGTTCTATTTTTGAACCATCTTCAGAGCTGGCAAAAAGCTTTTATAAGTGTGTCATGTTGGATTTTATACATTTTTAGAACCTTATTATTATATAATAAAAATATATAGAATTAATGACTGATCACATTGTGTATTTATTTTTATTTTATAATAAATAATAAGGTTCTAAAAATGTACAAAATCCACTATAACCCACTTATAAAGATTTTTGGTCAGATCTGAAGATGATTCAAACCGAAACGTCAGCTGTGCAAATAAAATAAATAAATAAAGAAAAAAACTATAGCTACAATCTCTGATTTTAGTGCTACCCTCTATTGATAAATAGCCGGTATTTTCCTCCCTCCATGGGACGAATAAATTCGTTCGTGTTTTTTGTTGTTTTAATGAATTTTTTCTATTATTGTTTACTAAAGTGATATTCTAAAGCCCCTCGCGTACATTAATAGTGAAATTTCATGACAACGCCTGTATGGGCCTCTTTAGAAAAGCTCCGGATTGTTTTTGGTTGCCTACGTTCCAGCAACCAAAAAACGAATTATTTATTACATTTTAGCACTCCTCCACTCCTTTCCTAACAGTATCGTCATTTCAATTTTTGCTTGTGGGGGGGGGAGGAGGTAAGAGAAATAAAACTTTTTTTTTTCTATGAATTTCCTAAAAAGTCCATTTGTAAAAAAAATTTCTTGGTCGTAACAAACTAGAGTTTTATGTATACCAGGTATTTTAAAATATTTTCGGCGCCTCTATTTCTTAAGAACAAAAAGTTTTGTAAAATTTTAAAATTTTGCCGTGATTTAAATATTTTTTCACTAAATTTTGGTTTGATCTTTTTATTTGTCAGGCCTCATTTTTCAAGTGCTCCCTAATTTTGCTTTATATATTCGATACCCCATTGGTACCACCCTCGCTTTGTCGCACATATTAATTGAGAAGATACAAAAAGGGCCAATAATAATTTCCATATATAAATATCAAAATGATTTAATTAGCATAGAAATTGAAGATCGCTACCTCCATTTCTTTTTCTTTTATTAGCTTCTGTGTTGTTGGTCAAGTACATTTTTAATTCATTAAAATAAAAAGAAAAATAAAAAAATTACTCACGACAAAACTATTATTAACAAAACGAGAAGATAATCATAATAATCAGTAACTGAAGATGTTTTTATCACGTCAATATTCAATTTCATAATATTTCAATTTCCAAGGATTTATAATTCACCAAAAAATAAATCTTCTTTTTCTAGATAAATATTTTCATAATTGCGATAATTTATTTTTTCTAGATAAATAAACTTCAGCTTTTTTGAATATGTATAGATTACTAAAATTAGTTTAAATGTAATATTCCAAAACTCACATATAGGCAGAAAGTTATCACAGAAGAAAAAGACAAATAAAATGGATGCTTACCTGAAACAAAGAGAAAAAAATAAAATTATTTTAGAATAGTTAATCAATGAAAGATACAAGCAAAAAGTATTATTATTTATTTTTATTATTAAAGGGGCTTAGCCAGGTAATATGAGTCCAAACCTCCCCGTCTTCCCCCCTCCGAAATCCTAAAAAATAAATAAAAATATAATTTTAAATTATATTAGAAATCATAATAAAAATCTGGTGTGATTGTCGCAAAGCATACAACTTTTACCTTCTATTAATAGGTCTATATTTAAAAGTTGTGTTCTGTGCCTGTCTCATCTGATTTTTTTTAACAAGAGGTTCTTATCCTTCATTTGGGATGCTGTTTAAAAGGGGAATTGAGAAAACTTCATAAAAAACTGACAATTTAAATGTCAATTAAAATAGGTAATATATCTTTTTTTTCAAGTTCAAATAAAATAATGTTCAAGCATAATAAATTTAATTAAATATTTATATATAAAGTGGTAATATTTTGAGCATTAAAATAAAATTGTTACATTGAAAGCTTGGTTTTATGTTGTCTTTTAGATAACCACTTGACACAAATAATAATAATAAATGACATAAACAACACTAAAATTTTATAATCCTCTCACCTTTATTTATTTATTTATATATTTAAATCGCCTAGTAGAGAAAGTGTCATAATTTGCCTCCTCTGCTCGCAAATATCCCGGGAATCTGTTCCAGAGAGTGAAATCGAATGCATTTTTGTTGTTGTTGTTATTATTGAGTGGGAGCAATGCCGTCGAGGCCATCGAGAAAGTGTGATGCAGGTGAATGAATGAGAATATAAATATATGGAGCGGTTCCAAATCCCTAAGCTTGCCAAGGGGCTAACTAACATACATGAGGAGTGCAAAAAGGGCGTAACTGGCCATTGCCAAATCGGATTTTAATATTTTAATCTGCCAAACGGGTTCCCGAAAATCCCTTGGACATTCACTCTATTGCGACAACACACGAGATATGAAATATTTGCCAAGTTGTGCCGACCTAAAGAATTCTTCTCTATTGGACGAAATAAATTAGAATAAAAGATATAAATAATTACTGTAGTATTAAACTTACGATCTGAAAAAAAAAAAAAAAAAAAAAAACTTTCGATCGTAGGTTCTCGTTGAAACATTTTGTAAATTAAAATTAAATATACAAATTAAATACTAGGTTATTAGTTTCAAAGGTTTTATGAATTAAAAAATTAACACTTGATACGTATCTTGACAATTACTTGTCATCATTGATAGAATCTTCTGATGATTACAAATAATTGTCGAAATACGTACCAAGTGTTGATTTTTTTAATTAATAAAACCTTTGAAACTAATAACCTAGTGTATAATTTGTTATTTAATTTGAATTTTTATAAATAATTTTTTAAAATAAAATTTGCATGCGCATGTATTTTTACGTTAAACTCGGGGGGATATTTAAACTTTTCACTTAAGTGCCACATTATTGTATTGGCTACTAATCAATTTAAATAAATAGAGACTGTGTCTAAGAGGTGTTATATTCAGAGAACGCACAACGATTTTTAAAATAATCTTGACTTTTATTTTTCAAAGTGTTTAATGGCTTGACTGACAAGTATGAGTAAATATACTTGCTTCGACAACAAAATTCATAAATATACGATATATTAGGGGGTCCAGGTACATTTATTTATATCATTTGTTATCCAAATGATTTAAATAAATTCATCGGACTGCCTGGGTCCCGTTGCTTTAAGACTATCTTCTTTTTGCACACCGAGAAAAATTAATATTCAAAAATCCTATATGCATTTGTAGATGGACTTGGACCAATCAGCTCATTATCAAATTTGTATGTTTAATTTATATAAACCTGTCGTATTATTTATTATGAAATATAAAATTGACCATGAGAAATTGTTCAATGTTAAAAAAATTAAATTAGTTTAAATATTGATTTATAATTATTCTAAGGGCATATTCTAAAATACTCAACAAATATTTGGCATTTACAATTATATAAATAATAAACATTGCCTTTTTGTTAAGAATATTTATTTTTTAATTATTCGTATTTGGGATAAATAAAATGAGAAGATGTGAGCCAAACAGGATTGCCTCATTTGAATGGAAGGAAAACGTTTCGAAAAAAAGAACAATTTTTATTTGTGCTTGTTTCAGCTCTTAAGTACTGTTGATGGCATTATTTAATTGAAGCCGAAATCGTTTTCTTTTATTGGGATTTTTTATTCGAAAGGGGCAATCCTGTTTGGCTGACATCCTCTCCTCTTATTTATCGACAGCCACTTCCCATCATCAACATCGCTGATATTCCTTATTTTGGCTTGATCAGAAACATTGCTACCGCATTTAATTTTTTCCTTAACAAAAACAAGCTTATATTTTAGAATTTGAGATATAAATTAAGATTCTTATTACTTTAATTCTTTTTATGTAAACTCTTTTCAGTGGAGATTAGAAATAAAAATAAATTAGAAAGAGATAGCAAGCTGCTTTTCAAAAGAATATCACCTTTTTTGATCTCATTAATTTGGAAGTCAAAAGAATAAAGGTTAAAAAAATTAAAAGATAAAATATTTTATTTTCTAATTCCAAAGAAACTTTTTTTTTTTAATTTATATAGTAATGCTTGAAAATCCATTCTGAATTAATGTGACAGTAATTATATAATTATTTATTGGCATTTTCCAAAAAAATAAAAATAAAAAAATAATCGTCTCCCAAATTGATCAAACCGCCCACCCCTTTAGGTAAAAAAAAAAAATAAATTAATTAATAAATTTTTTTTTTTTTAAAATCATCATCAAAACGCATTTTGGTAAATTCATATTGAAAATGACAACTAAATAAAAAATCTGGTGTGACTGGTCGCACAGTACACAATTTTCTCTTACCTTCGGTAATCGAAAGTTGTGTTCTCTGCTTGTCACACCAGATTTTTTTGTGTCGAAATATATTTAATAACCAGGTAGAGCCTTGTTTGAAAAGGATGGAATTTTTCAATCAATGCTCAAATAGACTGTACATTACGCAGTCATATATCGTTTAAGATAGCAAGTTCGCGGGATATGTTTGTGCTTAAGATTGGCCAAAATTGCACCCCTGCTGCTACCACACAAAATTCCATCTTTTTCAAACAAGGTCAATGTCTATATTATTATATTCATATGCTGATTCAGTCAATTTAAATTGACTCTGCAGCTTCTTCGCCTTAGTTCAACCATCCGTCTAAGGCGAAGAAGCTGCAGAGTCAATTTAGATTGTTTAAAAATATATTATTATAATTTAATTTTATCTAAAAAATATAAAAACCTTTGAAATCTTGATAACCATTGTTTGTTGACACTGTCAACCCTCTTTTTACTTTTTCTTACTTATATTTATATGTGATATAATTTTCACATACATCGATTCGCGGAAACTTTATATTGTATAGTATAGCGATCACAAAAAAAATTTCAACCAAGATATACATTTTTACAGTACAATTTTGATTATTATAATTTTTTTATACGAGTATATGACATACTGCTTTTTCTATTGTTTCAGAAATAAATTATTTCCGGCTATCATATTCTAACTAGCAATTTTTCAAGTGTTCCAACTTAGCGTCAAATAATTAGGTGAGTTTTTAAATTAAAGCAAATGTCAATTGGGGAAAAAAATCTCTAATTTCTCATTATTTGACTTCCTTTGTCTCAAAAGATTTTTTACTATTTTTTCTCTCAGTAATAACCATGAATATACGACTCTTGAGTACCTCTTTTTTTCTATAAACTAATTTAAGATCGTTTAATAATCCTTAAAATTGAAAAGCCATAATTTATGGTAATTGTATCTAATAAATTTTCTTTAATTGATTTGGACTAAAGTGGTCAATCCGCGGGTCGTATGCGGCAATTTACAATTTTACAAAATATATTTATTTTATTTTTTTCATCCTAAAAATGTGTCTAGTGGGTTTAAATCTAATATGGCGATATATAATTTTATATGCGGACCGCGGATAATGATGCATTTCCAAAGTGGCCTTATAGATCATTTTGTTTGGCCACTCCTGATTTAGATTTTCACAATTCTTATTAGTGCAAATAAAAGTCGTTTTGACATTAATCTTGGTTTTTAGTAACTAATAATAGACTACAAAAAATGTTACTAATGCCTTTTATTTCCTAAGGATAACATTTTCACCTGAAATCGTAGAGATGCTCTACTTATGAGTTTGAATTAATTTGAGAATCTCAATATTTTATTTTATTTATTTTTTTTAATAAAATATTTTTTTCTTTTATTTTTATTTACATCATGAATAAAATATATTTATTAAATCATCTTTTTAAATGCTTGATTCTTTCAGCCTTGAGCTTCCTTTTAACTGTCTTGTCTCTCCTGGGGGGTTCTGTTTGGGCAAATTTTATATACTCCTCACTTGTCCGAGACTGCGATTATAATCTCCTCGGATCGCTTTCCCATTTGGCCTCCATAAAGGCATATGCAAAACGCCTCCGCCTTCTTTATTATAATGGAAATAATACATAATAGCATCCATTTTTCACATTAATTTATGAAAAATAAATTCTTTAAATATAATGCAATCTGTGTAGTTGACAACTTTTTTTTTTTTTTTTAATCATTTATTATTTAAATTTAATTTTATTGCTTGATTCTCTACTTCCTTCGCTTGTCATTCCACGGCATTTTCTTACTCTGATTCTTTCCCATTGATCCTGCTAAACCAATCCCTATTTTGTAAATCTTTTATTTGAACTAAAAATGTATACAAGACTCTTTTATTTGATACTTTGTCTTTAAAATATTTAACGCTCCATCCAAGTGGTGAGGACGAGATCATCATTATTTCATCCTGGCTTAGTACAAACAAAAAAAGTGAATTTATATAGGTCTGTTGAGAGAAGAGAATTTCATAAATATCTTAAGGACCTACTAATAATATAATCCAAAGGTTTGAAAGATATTATCTCCTCCAATATCATGCTATTTATTATTTATAACCAAATCAGGAGATAATTGTACATTTTTTAATATTACACAACGTATTATTTTAATAAGCTTCGAAAAAAAATTCTATGATTTTTTTATAAAGAAATTATTATTATTATTGGTTGATATTAATAATCTTCATAGTCAAAACGAAACGTGACTTAATCATAATCGAAAAAAGAAAATGATTTATTTATTATGGAATTTTGACTCTTCTTAAATCATTAATTACTTTTAAGAAGATTAGAGAGAAAGCTAAAATAAAATTTTTACATCATTATTGTATAAATCAAGCCCTTTTTTGGTGGTCCGTCTCATTATCAAATTTTGAACGGTTGCACTATGAAATAATTAACTTAAAAATTAAAATTAAAAAGATCACCGTTAGGTAGCTCGTGTTGAAACAATATAAGTAGGTAAAATTACTCAATAACACTAGAAGTTAATTTATTGTTATAAATATTTTAATATGTGTTTTTCAATCTGTGGGCAGCTTCTCCTAAGGGGGGTCGCGAAGCCTTCTTATTCGGGGGGTCGCCGGTAAAAGAAAAAAGTCAAAGTTCTGTACTACATAATATGGATAGCTGATGGCAGCCAGGAAAAATAAAATCAGATAAAAATAAAATCAATTTCTCTTGATCTTTGATTGCAAGAATGCCATCGAATACATTCAGTTTTTCAACTATTGAAATTGTATCAGGTCTATTTCATGCACGATTTCAGTTTTCGTTGAGTTCATCTGTATTCTTTTTTCTTGACGATTGATTGTCCTGAGGAAGGACTCGACTGGAGTTTTCCGAAACGTCGACGATCAAATAAAAAAAATCTGATAGAAATTGAATTTATTTTTATCTGATTTTATTTTTCCTGGCTGCCCTCCGCTATCCTTATTAAGTTAAACAGCCATATTATTTTTCATCGATCTACACTAAATTTGGTACTATTTTTGAAATATGAACAATCAAATCATTTTCTAATTGAAGTCTATTTCATCTAACTAGTCTATTTCGTAATTATTTTCAAAGCTCTCGCTTTTATTGCAGTCTTATGTCTTGATAATGAAAATAGGTACTAAAATAGAGAATATCATATACTACATAGTCTTTTAATTTTACAATAAAAATAACTTTTTGACTATCTATGAACTAAGGGGTTCGACAGAATTCTTCAACCTGTAAAGGGGTCGCGTATTCAAAAAGATTGAAAAACTCTGCTATAATAGGCCTACATAGTTTCTGATACAGAAAATAATAAAATATAAATATTATTTCACTGAAAGATGGATTTCTCGTAAGTTAAATTATTAGACTATATATTAATCATGCAAATATGATAATGGAATTGATAAATAAATAAATGTGCATTATTTATTTACTAAAATTAAAGGGGATAAGATAGAGGCTAGCGAATATATTGCTAAACATTTTGCTTGCCTATACTCCAGGCGAAAGGTTTGAAATTTAATATTGATAGGCTATTTGCTGTAGTTATAATTTTTTAAATAATATATGTAATAGAGAACCTTAAGATTAACAGGGCCAGTGAATAAATAAAATTATAAAATGAATCAATTAATTAAAACGAATTGCAAATTGCTATACAAAATAATTTTATTTTCATCGCGGTAGTGCTTTAGATATTAGCATAATAAATTATCCATACACCGATGATACTGTATAAATAAAAAAAAAGGGAATGAATTATTCGATTTTGCTTTAAAAAATACAATAAAGCTTTCTATAAATCATATTTAAATTCTTGATTGATTTTAGGCCTAAGTCACCCCAGCCCATTCGTGGTGTTTATTAAATTTATGTCATTGCATATTACAGTTTTTTTATAGCCTCGGACAAAAATTAGTTAACATTCATTATTATTTTTTTACAATAAATTCAAACTCACAAAGGGGTGATTAATTTTTTTTTTTATAATAGCTATAATCAAAGTGGAATTCAATATTATTATACTAAATTATAGGTACTAAATTCGTTATTTATTAATGAATAAAGTTCATTAGTTGAACATATTTTAATCATTTATGGATTAACCATAAATTATTTTTAGAGGATTATTTATAATAATCAAATTTATTGAAATAATAATAATAACCCACCTCATTTTTTCATTTATTGAATTGATAAATATAACAATATATTTTTTTCTCTACATTTATTTGTTTTGACCTTGTGTCCGTCAAATACAGATTCCCCCAAAGGGAATAAACAAATCAGACGAATAAAAAAAAAATGAGAATATTAGGTAACAACTTATTATTTTACTCTGTAAACGAGTTTCTAAGTACAGTGAAAGACAATTTTAAATCATTTCCCCGCTTTGAATACCTGGAGGGTAGGCAAATGTTTAGACCTTAAATAAACTTTTTTCCTATAATTCAAGAAGCTATTTGAGGTCAAGGCGGGTTATGGCCTTTGGCCCATGACTCAGTGGTGGAGTTTCTGCCTCTTGGGCCAAAGGTTCGCAAATTTTTATACATTAAGGGCGACGTTTGCTTAAAAAAGGTTAATTAAAAAAAAATATTGATTTTAGAGTTTATTAATCGCATTTTTTGTTACATAGTCAATTAGAGTTTTTCTTTCTGCACCAATTGACTTACATTTAGGCTGATCTAATTAACCGTTCGGAATCTACACCCCCCACACAGCGCAAAATTTTGCCATCTTGCAGAATATTGAAAAGATCGATGCAACATGGAAAATAAAAGTGAAAACAAAAAAATATATTGTTTGGGGAGAATTGGGCGGCCAGAGAATAGCAAGGTTGCACAATTTCTGCACAATTGTGGAAAAATTTTGTGCTGTTGGGGCAGTGGTTTAAACTTTCAAATTTGAATTTACCGCCGCGCGATAAAATGAAATGATAGTAAAAAAAAATAAATTGTTAAATTTTAAGCTGAACAATCATTCTTTCTAACCGTGAATTCAACATAATTATACCTCTTAAGCTAGAGTTATTGAAACCGTTAACTTTTTCCTGCCTGCCCCCCTACCCGATTACTATACATGCATTGTTAGACGTTATCACGTCAAAAAAACCAAAGGTTGGTTATACTACAGTAGCTATGGACTCGAAAAATTAATTAGATTATATGTTTTAGAAAAATAAACTAAAAGAGAATATAAAATTTAAAATTCTTAATAATTATTATTATTTCTAACGTTTAAAATATTTTAATTTAATATAAGAATAATCTAAAAGTAATAATTAAGTAAATAATTATTCTTTGTTGAAATTTTAAAACCAATGAAAAGATTGTCTTCTGCTGGAATATAAATTTTATTAATTTAGCTAATTATAGAAACTAGTTTCTAGGACATTTATCCTCTTTATCAGTCTGATACAATACAATCTTTTACATGAAAATATTTGTATGAAAAGGACAAATGTCCTCCAAAATAGTTTCTGTAATTAACTAAATTAATAAAATTTAGAGAATTCGATTTTAAGACTGCACTTTAGACATCCCTGCTAAAGGGGTTGCCTGTCTTCCAGGCTTTGAAGGTACTTTAATATTGTCCATCACTGTACTATTAGTATAGGAAGAATCAAATTCAACCGGATATCTTATTTCCCAGACAAAGTAGTTACCAAATATGAAGAATTTTTTTATTCGTCTGATTTTTTTACTCACTCCGGAGGCCATCTCTCCCACTCCAACAGCTGATTGATGAAATCGAGAGTGGATCCTCATCTTTTTTTCTTCGTAGAATCCCTGAAGAAATAATTACCAAGAAAGTGACCGAGAAAGAGCCGTAGACGAAAGAAAGAAAGAAAGGAAAAAAAGGGAAAAGTGGCCATCGGACCGAAGAGCCTTGACCCTGAGCTTGCATAACGGCTGACTTCATTCATTAACGGAGATGCGTGCCTGCCTTCTGGCCATTAGATAAATAAATAAAATGGTTGATTGGGATTTGGGAACAGGTGCCTCATCACTTTCTAGACAATAATTTATAATATTGTTAGTCATCTCAAAAATTTAAATTCTTTTCATGGAGATTTTAATGATTGATATTCTATTTTAAATTTTTAAAACCTCTCTTCTCAGCCTTTTTTTTTTTTATATATGCGTCTATTTTTTATTTTTGTTAATATTTTTATTCATTTTTGCCTAGCACTCGTCACTTTTGGGATGTTTGTTTTTGTCCAGTCAAATTATTTAATTCATCTTAAAAAGTTTCACAGTTTCCTTTTCTTTTAATTGTACACCATGTCCCCTTTTGTCTCTTCTTGAAATTTTATTCGAACTTATTTTTACATATATTCCACTCAGGTGGTGGACTCAACAAAAGAAGGGGGTGCGTGTTACACCAATCAACTCTTTGTGTATCTTACTGCCTTATTTTTTCATAATACATCATTTTAGACTTTTTTGTTTTCCGCTGCAGAGGCTTTAATTTATATTTATTTTAAATTAATAATATCGATGACTCCCAGGAGACGTTCAACACCCTGATTCCTCGGGGTCACCCACTCCCGCTTGGCCTTTTTAGACTTATCAATTTTTTCATTTTAAATTCATCTAAAAATTATTAAAGTTCATTCTGCTTACCCAATCGATTCACGTATGTTTATAATTTGACATTTAATTAAAAATCATTATTAATTAATTTTTAAATCAATAAAATATATGTGTATATTAAATACAACTATGCTACCGTGCATCATTATGTCGCAATTTGATGTTTCCAAAAAAAAAAAAAAAAAAGTTGTCAAATAATATTTTAAATTAAATTTCCTAAGAACAAGAATTTTGATTTTTACTTTCTCTTATCTCTATATATGTTAATAAATATAAAGAGAAAGAATTGGATTCAATTCAAAAATTCGATGTCGATATTTTGATGGATATATACGTTTTAAGGTCTCCTGAGTCCAAAAAAGTGGGTTTCACAACATAGTCTGTCTGTCTGTGAGTGTGTCTTTGAACAAAATCTCTCAGGAACTAAAAGACCTACGAAGTTGAAATTTTATATTTAAATTAGGCACCCCCCCCCCCCTCCCCAAGGGATGAAAATAAGCTTTTAAACAAAATCGGCCAAAAAGTACTAGTACTTTACTGATGCACTTTTTTAGTTTTTTTCGGTTTTCTCAAAATTCGCTCTAACGATTTTGATTAAAATTCAAAAAACACTTATTTTATAGATGCTCTTTAAATTATATATTCTCATTTTGCCCTCAAAATTGTATGAAGCACACTTTACTCTTGTACTTTATAGGAAAGATAGGAGAAATAGTTGTCAGAGTAACAAAATATATATTTCTATCATAAATTTTAAAACTTTTTTTTAAATAATTTTTTCGGCTGCGGGCCCTTTTTCTTTTTAAATTTTTATTTTAAAATAATAAAAATAATATTTACAAGGTTTCCTGCGGGGGGGCCACGGGTTTGTTTTTTGGGGGGCCCCCCCCCCTCCTTTCCATCACCCCCCAGCGGTTGCCTAACAAAATTTGGTTTGGGGGGGTGGTTTTTCCTTCTTCTTTCCCAGCCCCACCGGCAATTATAAAACTTGAATTCTAATATATGAGCGGGAACTAAATATATGTCGACACAAAAAAATCTGGTGAGAGAAGCACATAACTTTCGATTACCGAAGGTATAGAAAGTTGTGTTTTGTGCTTGTCACACCAGATTTTTTTTTTAGACAAATCCAAAATCAAATTGAAAGTTTATCTTCTAGAAAACCTTGAAGATTTTATTTTCTTCAAAAGAGTAAGAACTAAGAACTACATCTAACAAATATAGTATTAAATTAGCCGTCCTTGAAAATGAATCCAATCAGCTTAAATGACCCTCCAATTCTCTTCCAGATGGAATTGTCTGGAGCGGGTAACCTTTGCAGCCGGATGCATTGGCCAACGAACGGCTTAACTGTCTGTATGTTTGTCCATCCTCTTCTTCGGTGCTCAAACCGGCTTAGCTGCCAAATGGGAGTGGAGTGGGCAGGCCGTCCGCGTGCGCAAATGTCATCAAAGCCACTGATGACTGATCATTAGACGTGCTACTTATGGTAGTAGACTAGATTTTTATAATATGCTTCATCATTTAATAGTACATCGCTTTTAACAAGGAATGTTAGCTTATTATTTTTCCTCAAGGCAATTTTTAACATTTGTATATAATTGACTCATTTTCTCCTTTTAAATTTTAAATTTATCTCTTTCTTTTAAATCACAATAAACTGAAGGAACCAGCTGGAACAATGGTTTTGCTTCACTTCAAGTCCTAGAGAAGAAATTTTTACCTTGACATATTGAGTTTTTACTTTCTCTTGTCTATATATAAATACATATATAGAGAGAAAGTATTGTTTTTTTTTTTTTTTTTTTATTTCCACATTTTAAAGTATTGGGTTCATTAAAAAAATTCGATGCCGAGATTTTGATGGAAATACTCGTTTTAAGGTCCCCTGAGATCAAAATAAGTGATCTGTCAGTGTGTCTGTGAACAAAATATCTCAAGAATGAATAGAGCTACGAGGTTGAAATTTTATATTTAGACACCCCCTGGGAAGTAACTTTTTGACCAAAATCGGCCAAAGAGTACTAGTACTCTATTGTTGTACT